>CM062816.1:1381094563-1381359483 GCA_031772625.1 Pinus tabuliformis | reverse complement strand
ACTTGGTTCCCCGGCACATAGACTTCCTCCTTCCGGCACTTTGCTCCCTAGCACTTCTCCTCCTCCTTTGTTTTTTGTCTAGAGATAGACCTTCCTTGAGTGAGCCTTCTAGATGAGGTGTTCCTCTTCTATCCTTTGCTCAAGTAGAATTCTTCTTTTGTTGACCAAACGAGACTTCTTCCTTGAGGTATAAGATGGTGTATGACTGTAATGCTGTTCTCTGCTGCCCTAGTTTTTCCCATGTGTGGAGTACCCTTAGTGAATTTTAAAGGGGGTCTTTCACCTTTGCTAGAGAGAGAGAGACTTCTTCGCTTGACTTGGGAGGCCTTGTAGGCCTAATATCTAGCCCAAACACTAACGAATCTTGCACTGAAATGCTACTGCTATTATATCCGCAATCTGCCCTCTTCTACCTCACACGTGTGACTGTTTTCTGCCCTAGAAACAGTCCCTTTACTTCGTTTTGACTTCCTTCCTTCCTCGCTTTGCTTGGAGACCCTTAGACTTGTCTTTTTCTTCACTTTCCTTGGCTGTCCTTCTTCACTGATTTCAGAGGAGAGTTGCTTGACGTTATAGTGGAGTGGACAGCCTCTATATATAGAGGACTGTCCCTCCTTTTAGGCCGACTAGAAGGCCGACATGCTATCTTTAGGCCGGCATGAATTTATTCCATTGTTTTGCTTCATTTGGAGGATGTTGCTGCATGGAGAGGACTTGGACTTTGCTTGGAGGTATTCCTTTGACTCTTATACAATTTTATACATAGTGTAACATGCCCTCTAAGGGTCTTACATAAATACATTGACTTGTGACTTCCTAGAACCACTTAAATGTGTGCTTGACCTACTTCAATGAGCAAGAAACTCATTGACATATATTATAAAAATAATATTTCTTTTCTTGAATAAATACAAATATCAAAAGTACATTTATGAAGACCGAACCTAGTTACATTTCCTTCAACATCTTGGAGGGCTACTTGACACTAGGTTGACCCATATTCATGCTCAAGAAGAGCTCTTTAACATGACTTTGATTCTTTGACTTTCCTAGACCTATGGAATGAACAAGAAACTCATTCGAATAATTTACAAAAATAATAATTTTTTTTTCTTGACAAGTACAAAGATCAAAATTACATTTACAAATACCGAAACCTAGTTACACTTTTCTTCAACAATCTATGCATCCATGCATACATATTCTTTCACAAGTGTGTAATTTTATTTATGCCTATAACACAATATAAAAAATGAATGGTAATAAAATAATATTAACATCCTACAAAATAAAAGTGCTTTCTACTTTGTTTTTTTATCTGGTAGACAAGCAGATCATATCAACGGGATTATATTTACAGGCAGGGAAGTACAACATCCTTTTCCGGAGTATAGTACAAAACAGCCATTCTGATTAGCTTCAAGCTTTGGTCCAAATCTATTTCCGTAACTGTAAGACAGCCTCCCATACCCATTGCTTTTCTTGTACTTTGATCTGTCCTGTTTGGCTCAAGTTTGTATGATCTATTATCAAAGTTATTGGTAATCATAAACCTATTCTTTCTCAAAAGTCGACAGCTGGTTTTAATAAGGATACATTAAATATCTTGGGGTATCCATGCATCTTCATCGTTGGTGTTATTTTGCTTCGTATAGCTTCCTTTCCCCTTCCCATGCACTGGTGGTTGAAATCTTGGTTGATAATCAAAACCTTCACTTGTCTCTACAGGATATCTATGTTTTGTTAACTCTTTCTGCTCCATTGTCTTCTCTTTGTCTCCTACTTAGTACTCAACATATTCAAGGGTGTATTTTTATTGCTTAATAAATGCTTCGTATATTACTCCAAAGAACGAATATGTACAATGGAGTTCAAGATCGTTACATCATGCAGACAACAGGGGAACCAGGAAAGTCCTGGTTCACAAAAGCTAAAAAGCCATCATAAGAGTTTGGTATGGCAGAAATCACATTGGTGAACTCACGGGAGTAGAGCAAGCTCTTACTTAAAACTCCTCAAATCCCAAAGGGAAAGGGGATGGGGAACCACATTGAAAGTGGCTTTACAACAAAGTTTCCACTGTCTTCTGAGGGGTTGTAATTGAGTTTTGCAATCATAGTGACTTGGGCCATTCCTGCCACTAAATCATTTGCTTGCCAATGTAGATAACGGGGACTTAAATCCTTTTCAACATTCCGCATCATTTATTCTCTTTTTCCAACATTCAATGCCATTTATTTCTATCTACATGCAGACATTTACTGATTTAGGTCTTTTTGGTGAAAAGATTGTATGAGCAGAATAATCAGCAACATCTCTTAGTCTCATCCACCTTGAAGGATACATCATCTGTTTAAGCTTATAGTAGCTTTGGAAGGTCTTCCGCATAGGCTTGGTCTCTTAGCATGTAGGACATGATTTATTGCCTCTTTAGGTGCTTTCTTGGTTGAGTAAGTGATTTAGGTCTTCTTTCCGGTGTCTAACCTAGGAAAATTACAATAATTAAAGTCAATTGATTATTGTTTATTATTAAATCAATTTCTAAGGATAAATAATTAAATTATTTAAGTGACTTAGAAATGGTCTTAATTGTTGATCTCCTAGATCTTCTGGGAGGGAGATTAGGGTTAGGGATTTGGGCTTGATGAAGATACTAAAATAAGCCTAAGGGAGAGGTGAAGACACAACAAGTGTAGAAAGCAATTTTTTCTGGAGCAAGAGGCTCAACAAGACTGTAGCACAAAGGAGGAAGAGTGCAAATGGATTCGAAAGCATTTCTAGGAGGCCAAATTGCTGGAACAAAAATGATGTCGATTTGGTGATTTGCCAGGGCCAAAGTTCTTGAGGCACAAAGGCTGTTCAAGGGGAAGATGTAGGGTTGAGTTGTTGGCGAGAAGTGGGTGAAAATTCTTCAGGCTATATTTCTTCAAACTTCAAAGGCTATTTTTTAGTGGGCTGAAATTCCTAGGGTTTAATTCTTTAGGGCCAAGTTACAGGTTCCAATCAATGCATATTTCTTTGTAATTTCTCTATGGGTCGAAGCCTTGATTTTCCCGAGATTAAATTAATGAAGGAGAATTGTGGTGGGTGTTTATCTATTGTAATGTGTGATTGATCTCTCTTTGATTTTAGTTCTGTTGCATATAAATTTATGGATATTAAAATACCAGTGATTTTATTTTTCAACAATTCAAAATTTATTTGGTTAATAAAATAAATTGCTAGGAATAAATAATCGTTTCGAGAAAATAAACCTTGGATGGTATTAGGAGATTTAATAGTAGACTATAGCTCTAGAAAACTTTGAAGGAGAGATTTGAGATCACCAGGGTTTGCAACAACAAATTTCTTCTATTTTACATTAACATAACTATTTTAGTTTTGTAGTTGGGGTTTTGTGGCCTAGTTACTAGGTTGGTTTGTGAGATGACATCACCAAGTAGTTTGAGATATGAAGACAAGTTGGATGGGGCCATTACCCTTGAAGGAGTGGATAACCATTGTTTTAAAAGTGAATGGTTTAGCAGTTGAGCACAATCAATAGGATGTGAAAGCAATGCGTATAATTTTGGATGGTGTGAGGGATCACAAAATTACTCACATATCAAGGAAGGACACGACATGTTAGATGTGGGTAGTCCTAATTGGTCTTTATCAAAGCACAAATGAAAAAAAGGGAGATGGTGTTATGGGTCCTAAAGATTTTTGTAAGGCAACATGCTCACCAAAAAAAAGATGAGGGTCATGAGATTGGATAATGGGGGTGAATATACCTCCAATGAGCTCCAAGATTTTTGCAGGGCAACATGGATCAAGAAGGAGCTCATGGTACCTTACAACCTTAGCAAAATGGGGGCTGCGGAGAGGAAAAGCAGGACCATAATGGAACCAATGAGGGCAATGATTTATGACCAAGAATTGCCTATGTTTTTATGGGCAAAGGCCGAAAATACAACCGTGTATCTATAATATAGGAGTCCTCACAGAGTATTGGAGGGTATGAATCCTGAGGATATGTTTATATGAGTGAAGCCAAAGGTGAGTCATCTGCACATATTTGGTTGTCTAGTTTATGTTCACACTCTTATAGAGAAAATGATCAAGTTGGAGCCCTTGTCAGGATGGGGCATATTTGTGGGCTATAATGAGGTCTCAAAGGCCTATCTCTGCATTCTAGGACAAAGGAGAGTTATCACTAGTCGAGATGTTAGGAGGGTAGGACCTTTAGGAGGTCTCATGATAGAGAGCTAACAGGGGTAGAGAATTAGGAGCAACTTGCAAGAGGCTCCTAAGGTTGAGCATCGACCAACAACACCAGCAACATGGACATAACCTATAATTTGGAGGACAACCAAGATGTTCCTTCGAGCTCTACCGGGAGTAGGCCAAGCATACCTTAACAACATGTGGAGGCTCTTAGCAACACCTCTAGGTAGAGCATATCACCAAGGAAATTTTCTAGTTATTTGGCCTTGTTGAGCAACATTAGTGAGTTCGAGCCTTCTACTTTCAAGGAGGTTGCAGATGAGCAGGTCTGGAGGGATGCCATGGTGGAGCAGTATAGCTCCATCATGAGGAATAATGTGTGGGACATAGTAGTGAGGCCTGAGCAGAAATCAATGGTCACTTCTCGATGGATCTTTAAGATCAAACATGCAGTGGATGGCAGTTGAGAGGTACAAAGCGAGGTTCGTGGTGAGAGGGTTCTCCCAATGGGAGGGAGTGGACTACGAGGAGACATTTGCACTTGTCACCATATATGTATTCATCAGAGCAGTCATGTCCATTGCTTCAGAGAAGGGGTGGAGGATACATCAGATGGATGTGAAGACTGCCTTCCTCAATGGGGTGATTGAGGAGGAGGTGTATATTGAGTAGCCTCAGGAATTTGAGGTGCATGGGAGAGAGTCTCATGTGTGCAGATTGAAGATGGTCATGCTAATATGGGTCAAGGAGAGAACTGGATGATTGGTCAATCTTGATTGTATTCTTGTTCCCTCACTTCACCTGGGAGGTTAGTCTTTGACTCTAGTGTAGTGGGACTTCGTTTGAGGCCTTAGGGTTTTAGGAAGAACACTACTAGGGAGGCTTTGATGGAGTAGCTTGTCCAAGATATTACATACTCACAAATTTCCATATTTCCCTTTATCCATCGCCATTCTTCGGGTTGGTGGTCATTAGTCATGGGGATAGGCACCCTTTCATTCTCTTCCTTGAATTTGGGTTGGAAAACTTTGCCTTGGAGGTTTATGCAACCCAAAGAAAGTTAAAAGCATAAGAAAGCCACAACGAAAGAAAAAGGTAAAATGCAAAAGATGGTTGGCACATTTGATTAAAATGTGGGCTAAAGCCCTAGCATTAGCTCTCTCCCCCTCATTAGCCATCACCTAGTACCTCGAGCACATGATGGTCCATTTACAAAGGAATTCTTGTATTGTGCCAACCCTGATGAGTGATAAACTGACTCGTCATAAAGGGGTATGAATTGCTAATACTAAAAAAAAATACTTGGGCTCTTGAGCTATGCACTCAAATCAAAGCAAATCATAAAGAAGTAAAAGGCACACTAGAGGGGTGGAAAAAGCGGGTCGAGGAAAGGGGTAACTCATGCCTCCATGATTGCTCCCTCCTTACATCTATACACCCAAGATGTTGGACCTCCATTGGTTGGTCACTTGGCTATGACACCCTACACTAAAGTCATTCCTACTCCATTGCCACCATTTTCACACACACCTTTGAATTGATGGGCTAACTTGGAACATGTCATTTCCCTTTGGGGGCTAGAAACACCTAATAGGGTTATCCATCTAGCCATCCCTAACATAAGGGGGTAACCTGTTTATGGGACTTAATCTAGTAGACATTTGAAGGTGATCTTTGTGTGAAGTATTACTATGCCCCCAACATTAGGTATGGTCCACAATGATGCATCTATGATTATTGTGCTTAATTATTGTTGATGTTCACTTGATCTTGAGAGGGCTTCGTCAGGTGCTTTCATCACAACAATAGAGGCATTTTGAGATGATTGCCTTACTGTTTGAACAATGTTGCAAAGGCTGTGTTGCTTATTGCAAAGAGAGGATATGACCCTGTTGATGCAACATTGCTTATACAGAGCAACACGTTGAGCCATTTGATAACCCCACATGGTGCTTGAAACTCAAAGGTTGCCCCAAATGTTGAAATGTTGAGTCCATGAAGCTTGGCATTGGAGATATTAATGATGTGCCCAATGAACGTAGGACACTCCCAGGCTAGCCTTGACACTACTTGATGGGTATTGCTTGTTATGGAGCCCAAATAATGGTCATCCTTGAGATGAGAGGGGAGGGCTTGCACATCACTCATCAACCCCAACTCTTAAGTAGGACTATAGGAGAGTGCAACATCACCCCTCTTGCACTTTAGAGTGTGACATTGGGCACTGTGGAAATGATGTCATGGTATGGAGGCATTTTGAAGACATGACCATGATCTAAGAGCTACATCTTGGAGTATTGAGCACTAATTAGCGCACATGAGACTTACTTGAGGCATTTATAATTGATTTGGAGGATGATGTCATAGTTGAGGAGGTGTTTGCTCCACCTGTGTGGGAATTTATGTTATCTTTGTAAATTTTAATTTGACCCAATCACGGTTTTCAATCTCAATAAGTTTCTCAATTTCTTTCTGTTAGGGTTTAATGCTCATACACAAATGCATTAAAAAACTAAACATATTAAAGAATACCCATGGAACATTTACTGCAAATGCTGAGTAGAAACTAGGGAAAACATGCACATTAACTGACATAAAAGTTTTTGTATTATGCCCTTGGAAAAAAAATTGAAGGGAAAAACCAGTGAGAGAGAGAGTTTTCATTATGAGCCCACAGAAAAATAAAATGCGTCTACAACAAATTTCTTTTCCAACAACAATTTACTATACTTGTATCCTAAGTCACTGGATTCCCCCCCCCCCCCCATGTATCGCGAATCCATTGTATTAGATATGATTCACCGGTGACACGTGTTCGATTAGCATTTGATGCGTGTCAGAGTTTGGAGATGCATGCCCACAAGGAATCACAATTTTTGAACACGTGCCCGCCAAAAAGCAACTTGCAGGGTTTGATAAAATACCAGAATTGGGCCACATTAAGGAGATAGGCATGTTTTGGAGGTGATTCAAGCTATAGGTAAGTGGATTTCTCTTGCATCTTTTTTCTAGTTTTGCTACAACAATGTGCCTGTCCATTTTGTTTACATGCACAACCTTACAGTAGTGCAATTTTTTTTTTTTTTTTTTTTTTTATAGTAGTCATGGCTCAATGAAGGGAAACAGGGAAGTAGCAAAAGAAGGGGAGAAATGTTCCCATTGGTAATGCCCCCCCTCTTTCAATTTCATCAGGGTCTTCTAGTGTTCCATCTATTGGAATTGGGTTTTCAACAACTTCAAATGTTCCAAGAAACATCAATTTAGCAAGACAATAGGCTCAAGAAAGTAAATATCCCTTGTGGAAGTATGTTACAAGATATCAGGGGCCAAGCATTAAGTTAAAAGGAGGAGGAAGTCTTCTTTGGACATGCAACTTTTGCAACACTCAATTCAAGAGCACCTATTTCTATGTGAAAGCACATTTGTTGGGCATACCATCTTGTGGAATTGGAGCACGTTTAAGAGTGATTGCATCTAAGAGGAAAGGATTAGAAATAAAGGCCAATGCTGGTGTGGAATTGGTGGTTGCATCATCTACAAAAAAAAAGAATGAGGATCCCCTTCCATTCTTGAGGAAAAACAATTATCCATTTGGGAGTTCTGGTGGTGGTTCAAGTCAAGTAGTAAAAAGGAGGGCACTTGGTCCTATGGACAAGATATTTCAGCAATAGTGGTGAGAAGAGATTGATATCACCATTGCCTTCTTTTTCAGTTTCAACTTCGTATCATCTAATGTTGCACAATCACCTTTATTTATTGAGATGTGCCGAGGTCTAACTCAAGGGTCTCCAACAGGGGTATGTGCCTCCTGGGTCAGAGAGGCTTAGATCCACATTGTTGAATAAGGTAAAGAAGGAGGTGGATAAAATGCTTGAGCCTATTAAGTCAGCACGACCAACATTTGAGGTTAGTTTTGTTTCTGATGGATGGACAAATGCATCACGCTGTCCACTCATCAACTTCATGGTGGCTTCCTTGAATGGAGCAATTTTCTTGAATGTATTGGGTGCTCTTGGAAAATACAAGGATGCACAATATATGGGTGAGTTGTTTATTAAAGTTATTGAAGATGTAGATGTTGATTCTTGTGTGCAAATCATTACGGACAATGCACCTGTTTGCAAGGTTACTGGCATGATTGTGGAATTGAAATATCCACGAGTATTTTGGACACCTTTCGTCGTCCATTCCTAGAATTTAGCGCTTGAATCTATTGTTTCTGATGTGCCTTGGATTGTAAATCTTATTGAGGATGCATGGCATATCCACAACCTTGTACAAAATCATACATATGCCCTCACAATCTACAAAGAGTAGAAACATCTATCATTGCTGAAGATTGTAGATACACAGGTTACCTCTGCAAATATCATGCTGAAGAGGTTGAGGGAGCTCAACACTGCTCTTGGGGCCATGGTTATTTTAGAGTTTTGGTCTTTTTGGAGAAAGGAAAATCAAGCAGCCTCAAAAAGAGTTAATGACACAGTGTTAGATGATGCTTAGTGGGAGAGGGTAGATCTTACTATTAAGAACATGGACCCTGACATTGCTTTGTTACAAATTGTGGATACAGACCAACCCATCCTAGGAGAGTTTTACGAGGGATGGGATTGCATGATTGAGTCTGTGAGGACCATTATTTTTTAGAGTGAGCGCCCTGAGTATGAAACATCAACGAAGGCCTTCTTCAACACCACACAAGATGTTCTTGTCAACAGGTGGGACAAGAATTGCACACCTTTGCATTGCTTGGCTCACTCATTGAATCCAAAACACTACATGCAAGAGTGGTTGAAATTTGAATGGTGGACCTTCACGCAGATTCGCAATAATTACATTGGATACAGAGGAGGAGGATGCAGAAGAGAGCATTGGTCGTACTGATGTTGATTTTGATGTTGATGAGCTATTGGCATAGCCTATAGCCTGTTGGTAGCAACATACAAGATTCTTCTTTCTTGTTCTATGGTTCCGGGTTCTAATGTCTACCTTGTTTTTTATTTGCTATTTTCCATTGGCATTCCTAGTCAGGAGTCGTTAGGATTCAATACCTATGTAATACATTTTGATTTTGACGACTTAATGAGAAAACTGCAGTTTATGGTTAATTTCTTGTGTTTGTCCAATGTCAATTTATCGTCATTGATGTAGTAGTAAGTGTGAGTTGTAAACTTGTATCTTTGATGAATCATGATTGTATGCATAATGTTACAATGTAAATGTCTAATTGAATTTGTATCATCATTAGAATTTGCGTAATATCATAATATGATGTATCTAATAATTATATATATATATATATATTAATATAGTATATAACGTGTCCTACTTGTCCCATTTTGGGGGTCTCAATGTTTCTTGTCGGACTCTTGTATTTGGGTGTCCCATGTCCTCGTGTCGAATGACTTAGCTTATATCTAATTCTAAGCCTCTTCAGCAAGTCGAAAATTGTTCCAAGAATCTTGATTCCTTTGCAGAAGAGAGTGCCTTGAAATTTGTATCAAAACCCTTGATTTTTTTGTAGAAAATACTACCTCGAAACCTATGTCAAAATCCTTGATTTTTATGCATAAAATATTGCCTCAAAATCTATGCCAAACTTCCTTGATTTATGTGCAGAAATACTGCCTCAAAATCTATGGAAGGACCCTCGATTTCTTTGCCTTGAAATCTGTGTAATAACTACAATAAATGTTGTGCAGTCTCCTTTTTTGTGTGCTTCTTCTATCCTCTTTCTTAAACTCTTCTTCTCTCTCTCTCTCTATTGGTAAAAAATGAATTGAATAATTTTGTGTCTTTCCCTAGAAACTCCTTTTATGTCTCATCATAACGAATTTTACCTAACCCTAAGATCTAATGGCTCAGATTAAATCCTTGGCCAATGAGATCTATGGTTGTGATATAATCTCTCATTATCACAACTTAAATCATTTTAAAAACATTTTGTTCATTAATAATGCACAAAAGTCACTTTAACTTTATAAAATAAAGTTAATGTCCTAGGGACCACTTTTGGACATTCTCCCACATGCTAGACACGAAACCAATGTGGAAGAAACTTGTTTGAGCTAAAAATTTTTAATATTCCCTCTTAGGGAGGAAGGTGTTCTTCACCACCCTCAACTTGTCTATAAAAAAAAAATCTTTCCTTTCACCAACTTCCTGAGAATGTTCACAACTTTCTCATCTGTGGATATATATATAAGCTCAACTGCCCTTCTTTGAACATAACCCCGGATGAAGTTGTATTTGGTCTCAAATATGTTTTGACTTGTCATGAAATACTAGACTTTTTGAGATTTTAATGCAAGTCTGATTGTTATAGTAAATCATTGTAGGCTGCAACTACTGACCAAATAACCGAACCAGTAACTTATGAAGCCATATGGCCTCACAATACGCTTGACTAGTTGCCATATACTCCGCCTCTGTAGAACTTAGTGCAACTGACTTTTGTTTCTTGTTGAGCCATGACACAATTGCCGAGCCCAAACTGAAACATGTTGAGAAATCAATGCAAGTAGATTAGGGTTTGATTCATCTTTCTTGATAATTACTTGCGAGTTATGTTGGCTTCTTTTACTTTATTATCTTATCTTTCATCAAGCAATTACCATATTATGTGTGTATGAAGATCACAAAGGGACACAAGTCACAAGATGTAGGCACTATGCTAGGGCAAAACCCCTCTCGAGGGGAAAACCCAGTGAAAAATTCTCTTCCTTCAATAGTTTTCTTTGAGACTCTTCAACTTAGACATAGACCAAACCTTCCCTCGACACCAAGTCAGCCTTTCCAGATCTTCGACCCCTTTGCAACAACACTTTCACTCCAACAACTTCAACTATGCAACAACTTACGACATCAGGTAGCAACAACACTTGGAAGACTTTGATCTCCCAAACTAGGGCACGAAAGAGAGAGAGAGTAGCACGAAAATCTCGATTTCTTCCTTCTCTTTGACCTTGACCCAACTTGCACTCCTTTTGGCTTCCCTAATCCACTTTGCACTTTTTATGGCTTCTTGAGAGATATCGAACTAGCTTGAGATGAGATGCTCAAAATGAATTCGATCTCCTTCCTTTTATAGGCTCCAGGTGAGGTCGAATAGGTGTCCTTTAGGCCGACTTAATCTCCATTAGGCTGACTTGGTGTGGAGGTTATATCAATCATATTTTACTCAATAATAAACCTTTTTACTGTTAGTTTTTTGTAGCATCGGATGTGTTCTAGCCACGAAATTTTGTGGAGAGGCTAGAATACACGAGATCTCCAAAACCCAAAAATCATTTCTGGAAATTCCGCCTAGAAGTGACTTAATTAGATTATTAGTCGGTTTTTAAATATTTCCCAAGTCTAAAATTAGGGAATATGACTAAGTAATTAAAATGAATTAAGTTAAGGTGTGAATGTTCTAGAAACTCACACGGATCAACTTCAAGTTAATCCTAGCCATCGATTAAGATCTAATCTTGGTTATTGAAGTCTCAACAGAGGATTATAAGAAGAAGTCGATGGGGCTTGGAGAAATCACTTGAGCAATGCGATTTCCTGAGTAACAGCATTAGTTGCCGGAGAGAGAGCCAGAGAAATCGAAGCAGTGAGAGAGGGGCAGAGACAATGAAGCTGGAGGAAGGATTCCAATTCTGGTGAGTGCATTTGCAGAGAGGCAGAGAAGCCACAGAGAGGTTGACACAGAGTAATGTAGTAGCCTCTAGAGGCAAAGTCGATTTTGTTGGGGAGAAGCAGAGTTTCAGTGCTAGAAGCTGGGCAGAGGTTCCAGAGGCTAGGAGAGATAATTTCCCATACTGCAGTTGATTATATGACTTGAGGAGGAGTTGTTCCGCGCTGAGTGCAGGAGAAACTGTGCTAGGGTGACGCAGTGATTGCGCAGAGCTAGTTTGGATGACTCAATTTGAGTTGAGGTCAGAGCCTGGATTTGCCCGTGGAGTGAGGAAATTCCTCACTAGATTTTCCTGCCAATTTTTCTCTGTAAGATTGCCAGTTTCGGCATCCAGTTGTACTCAGATTATTTCACTGCTGCTTAATAATAAAATCCTCACCTGCTGCACCGGTTTTCCTAAGTTGGATTTTTCCGAGGACATTTGTCCAAAAAAAACTGTGTTATTTATGTGTGTGTGCTAGTATTTTTTCCAGCGTTTATTCCTTTTGCAGTTTGTTTGTGTAGGTTGCAGTGTGATTGATTTAGTATTTGCTGTAGCAAACAGTAAATAAATTGTTAAAATTTAATTTAACGATTAGAAGAATTATTTCCAGCTGCTGCAATAGGATTCAGGGTTTCCGAATTTTCACATTTACATGATTTCAAAGCCCAAGAAGGGTCTCTTTAATTGTACAATGATTCTATTAACTCAGAATAAATCCTAGAAGTCTTCAATGGGGACTATGACCTAAAACATGATGACCCAAGCATGAAACCCATGCTTTAATAAGTCATAATAATAATAATAAAAATTCTTTTCTTTATTCTTTTGACAAGTACATTACATGATGATCCAAATACATTAATGAAGATCGAACCTAGTTACATTTTCCAACAAAACATTACCCTGAAGTCCTTTTCTTGTCCACTATGTTGCCTGCTGAATTTGAGTGTGCGTAACCAGTCAAATGGACTCCATCCCCTCTCACATAGTCCAATCTAAAATCCATTATACCTTGTATATACCTAAGCACATGTTTTGCAGCCACTTAGTGCACTCTCCTCGGCTCAACCATATATTGACTAAGAGTGTTGACAACGAAACACAAAACTAGCCTAGTGTTGACCAGATACATCAATGATCCTATCAGTGGACATGTAATATCCCCAATTTTGATTTTCCGCATTAGAAATGAGTTTTGGAAGAGGAGGCAATTCCAGCATTGGGACATAGGAGGAAAAAGGGAAATTGCAACTCTAGTGGAATATGGGGCCCAGAAGACAAGAGAGAAATTTGGCCAAGAAGGGAACTTGCATTCTTAGAGGAGAACGAGAGAGGAGGGGGTGCGAATTAGGAGAGAGAAAGAGTGGGGGCCACCAAGCGAGAAAAGGAGGCCAACTTCCCCTTAGCTCTCAGTACAACCTTCCACACATCATTCTTCTTGATGGAATCATACTCTTCCACCATGGCATCCCTCCATACTTGCTGGTCTACTACTGCCTCGATAATATAAGGCTCAGACTCAGTGAAGCTACTCACTAAAGCCATATAGCTAGAAAAACCTCTCTGGTGCCTTACTTTTCCTAACAACCCTCCTGAGACTCCCCACAGGTTCCTAGGCTACCTTCAAAGTCTGTTGAAGTCGTCTTGGCTTCCACTTCCTTGAAGTAATCTCATGTGGAGCGGAATCCTCTTGCTGATCCCTCTCATCCGAAGACGGTGTACTCGAACACTGTGCGCTATAGATTTGTGAACTTATCACTTGGGAACTTGTAACTCCTAAAACCTATGAACCTGTATTGTGTGATCCTATAACATGTGGTATATCCACCCAAGACTTTGGAGCGTGCTACTCTCCCTTTTCTGACTCATATCAGTTCCTTAAGGCTCAATCCTTGTCAAACCTCACATCCCATCTAACCACTGTTTTCCTCAAAGCAGAAATGTATATGCTTTAATCCTTTGAAGTCACATTATACCCAAAAAGAATTCCCTTTTCTTATGTGGGCTCTAGATTTTTCCTCTTCTTCGAAGGAACTTGTGAGTAAGTCAGGCAACCAAAAATCCCCAAGTGCCCAACTTCAAGCTTCTTCCTTGTAAAAACCTCCTTAGGAGTTTTATTCCCCAACACCTTATGAGGACTCTTGTTCTGGATATATAACCAACTGTGTTGCATGCCTCAACCCAAAGAAAAAATGGTAGACCTTGATCATGTAACATGTCTCTTGCTGCCCCAATAATGGCCATGTTCTTCCTAGTGGAAATTCCATTCTTCCATTGGTTGTACATAATTGTCAACTCTCATTTAATACTCTCTTGTGACCAGAAATTCTTGAAGTCATTGGAGGTATACTCACCTCCATTGTCTAACCTCAACAACCAAATTTTCCTCCCTTTCTGGTTCTCCACAAGAGCTTTTCACTCTTGGAACTGGCTAAATATCTGATTCTTGGTCTTCATGAAGTAAATCCAAGTCTTCATGGAGAAGTCATTAATAAAGGTAACATAATACTCATGCCCACTCAAAGAGACTAATGACATCGGACTACAAGTTAAAATTGGCAACTAGGGCGAAACTCCACATGGGTCATCTTATTTATGACAGTTGATACTTTTCTTGAATTACTCTCTCCGAGAAGTGTAGGATTGATCTAAAGATCATCCGATTTTGACATGTACAAACGAAGTTATGACTTTATTTTGATTATGGTCAAATTGTCAAGGTTGGCCAACAATCTTATGTAGGCTCAGAAGCCCAACAATCACGTCTATTCATCCTCAACGTTGCATATAAATAGAAGGTGACTTAGCCTCATTTGGACACACCCATCTTTACACTTCTCTCTCTCTCTCCTCATTGATTGGGTACGGATTTCTGGGCCCCTCTCTCTCCACACGTCCGAAATTTCAGGAGGCTAAGATTTCATGAGGCTGAAATTTCAAGAGAGCGAAATTTCAAGAGGTCAAAATTTCAGGTGACCAAAATTTAAGGGGGCCGAAATTTCAGGAGGTTGACTTTGACCAACATTGACCTTGTTTGACTACGTTTTTGTGAGGGAAATCTTTGTTTGGGCAGGCCGCATTTCTGGGCACAGAAATTGAGGCATTTCATACTATTTGACCATCGTTGACTGTAGGTTTGACTTCTGCGTTGACCAAGTTTGACTGTGATTTTCAGGACTGTTTTTGGGCTGATTTAGAGGACTGTTGGAGGTCGAGTTGATTGGGTTTGACCGAGCTGTTTTGGAGGTCAAATTTGCCTGTTGACCAACGTTGACTTTTCTGGTTAGGGCTCTTTTGCTGCTGTTATAAATTATCAGAATTTGTAAATTGTACTATCTCTCTCTGCTGAACTATTGAAGACTAAAAGAAGATTTGATCAAGGGTTTCCCCACATTGGGGTTTGTCCCTGGCTGGTGCCACATCTTGTGTCCTCTTGTCTTGGCTTGTCTTCTATTATTTATGTTTATGTTCTATCAGCGTTTTACTTACATGTTTATGTGATTGCTAAACTGAAATTGATATCGGGCCATAAAGAAATTGAAGTAAAATTGCTCTAAAGAATAGAACATACCATTGTTATCCTAAAATTAACATGGTATCGAAGCTGAGGTGAAGACAAAGCCCAAGCAAGAGTGAAAGAGCAATCACCAAAGATAGTTGGACAAGGACAAAAGGTTCCTCATCCTACTTCTCGGCTGAAGACAAGCTCCATGATAAATCTGACTATTATGGATGGAAGACGTTTATTGATTTGACCTTGGAAGAAAAAGAAGTGATGGACTATGTGTAGGGTAAAATCCCTGAACCTCCTTCAAATGCATCAGCTACTGTGAAGACCAAGTACAATAGGGCTTAAGTCAAAGCAAAGAAGATTACCAGGGATTCCATTGACAAGCATTTGGTGGCCTACATCTCCGAATTGAAGACCTCCAAGGAGATCTACGATAGGTTTGTCGACATGTTCGAGGTTAGTAATGCTAATCAAATTCTATTTCTCAAGAATAAGTTGAAGGATATTAAGAAGGGCAAGGACGAGGATATTCAATCCTATTTCTTGAGGATTACTGAGATCAAGAATGATCAACTCTTGATTGGATAAGTCATTCTTGATAGAGAACTTATTCTCACCACCCTTGGAGGACTCCCACCCGAGTGGTATCTATTTAGAACCATCGTCCTCAACAATGATCGAATTCCAGGGTTTGAAGAATTGATGTCGAGATGCATTCAAGAAGAAACAAGAATGGTGGAGCAAGAAATGCCTTCTAATAGAAGCAACCCCACTGTATTTTCCGCTCAAAAGGAGAAGTAATGCAGGGTCTAAAGGTCCTTTCCATGGAAAGCCTAGATCTAAGGGAGGAAGGAAAGGCAGGTGCTTTGTTTGCAATAAGTTTGGCCACTATGAAAGGGAGTGTCCAAATAGAAGGGACACATCGCATGATGATGATCGCAATCATTCTAGGGGAAATTTCAACAACAACGATCAAAGGAATGGCAGGTCCAATGGCAAAGGAAAAAGGAATGCGGGACATCAAGGAAATGGTCGACCCTCCAAGAAATCAAGGAACTCCAGGTATGAAGAATCAAATGTTGTTAACAATAAGCAAAAAGAGTACTATCTTATATCGGCCCTCTCCACTACCTCTCCTCCGGACACTTTGGGAAATTGGCTGATTGATAGTGGTGCCTCAAGGCACTTCACCGGATACAAGGAAGCCCTCTCTAATCTGATAGAAAAGGAGACAAACTTGGAGATCATCCTTGGAGATGATGCCACCTATCCCATGAAGGGAGTAGGGAATGTTACCCTTCAATTGAATCAAGGTAACACTATTCATTTGCAAGAAGTACTATATGTACCTGATCTCAAGAAGAACCTGGTGTCCATTTCGGCAATGGAAGACAAAGGATTCAAGGTGGCTTTTATCGATGGAAAGGTACGTGTTTGGAAAAGAAATTTTAAAGATGATTTTACTCTTGGGTTTAGGGTTGACACTTTGTATCAAGTTGGAGGAAGTCCATTGGGAGCCATGTCTTGCGACACATCTCTACAATCTGAACTATGGCACCGGAGGTTTGCCCATCTTCATTATAAGGCCCTACCCGATGTGAGACAGATGGTGACAGGTATGCCCGAGTTCAAAGTAGAGCATGAAGGTGTATGTCCGGGATGTGCCGAAGGAAAACTTACAAGGGGACCATTCCCCTCAAGTAATAGCAAGACCACAAACATATTGCAGTTGATCCACTCTGACATATCTGGTATGATGCCCGTAAACTCTTTGGGAGGATACTTATAGAAGAATGGTGTGGCTGAAAGGAAGAATCGCTCTATTGTAGAAGTAGTTCGTGCCATGCTTCATGATCAAGGCCTTCTAAAGTTCCTATGGGTTGAAGCTACAAATACCGCCGTGTATGTTCAAAACCGATGCCCTCATCAAGCATTGGACTCCAAGACTCCCAAAGAAATGTTCACTGTTAAGAAACCCGATGTCTCTCATTTTTTTTGGAAGTCCCATATATTTTCATGTGCCGAAAGAGAAAAGAAGCAAATTGGGTGCATCTGGGAAGAAATGAATCTTTGTGGGCTATAGTGAAAATTCTAAGGGATATAGAATTTATCTGGCTGGTCAAAAGGAAGTTGAGATAAGTCATGATGTCACCTTTGACGAAGATATGGCCCACAGGAAGATAAACAACCTTCCTATCCTAAGGAAGGACAAAGAAGCCAACACTGGAAATCAGGGTGCAAAAGAAGATGAAACGATGCCTGATGTTAATGAACCTATGGATCTTATTGATCCTCCTCCAAAAGGAGACCCTCATGGCTTAGGGAGACTCTCAAAGATGCCGAGAGACACATTGCACCAAGGGGGACTTTTCGTGAAAGCAAGAAGCCGAACAGGTATCAAGGATATTTGACCGCCATGAGCACTATCATTCAAAATGAGCCTTCGTCATTCGGAGAAGCCGTGAAGCAACAAGTATGGAAGGATGCTATGAATGAAGAATACGAGTAAATTATGAAGAATGATGTCTGGGATGTGGTCTCTAGACCCCAGGACAAATCGGTTGTCACTTCTAAGTGGCTCTACAAAATCAAGAATGGAGCTGATGGAAGTGCAAAAATGTTCAAGGCTCGCTTTGTTGCTCGAGGCTTCTCTCAAAAGGAAGGTGTAGATTACGATGAGATATTTACACTTGTTGCTCGATACACCACCATCCGCTCGATCATAGCCCTTGCTGCTTCACAAGGATGGAACCTACATCAGATGGATGTCAAGACCGCTTTCTTGCATGGTTAAATCAAAGAGGAAGTCTATGTGGAACAACCCGAGGGGTTTGAGGTTCATGATCAGGAATCTCATGCATGCAGGTTGAAGAAAGCTCTCTATGGGTTAAAGCAAGCACACCCGACTTGGTATGAGAGGATTGATAGCTATTTGATGAAGCTGGGATTCACTAGAAGTGAAGTTGATCCGAACCTTTACTTTAAGGTTGAAAATGATAAACCTCTCATTCTAGTACTTTATGTGGACGACCTCTTTCTGACAAGTGCAAACACTCTCATTCATAAATGTAAGAGGGAGTTGGCTTCTGAATTTGAGATGAAAGACCTAGGACCGATGCACTATTTCCTAGGGTTGGAGGTCTGGCAAAAGCCAGGTGAAATTTTCCTCTCTCAAGGAAAATATGTTGTGAAGATATTGGAAAGATTTGGGATGGTGGACTGCAAGCTTGTGACTATTCCGATGGAACTTAATTTAAGAAGTTATGTGGTAGTGCTATTGGACCTGAATTGGGAAATGCTTTTGAGTATCATCAACTCATAGGAGCACTGATGTTCTTGCTGAACTCCCATCTGGACATATGTTTTGCAGTTAACACATTGAGCCCATATATGGTTGAGCCTCATCATATACATTGGATTGGTTCCAAGATTATTCTGAGCTACCTTCGGGGCACAATCACTCATGGACTGAGATACATTGCCTGGAGATGTGAGGCTGCATGGTTATTCTGATGCTGATTGGGCTGGCAGTGTGATGGATCACAAGAGCACTTGTGGATGCTGTTTTTCTTTGGGTTCTGCTTCGATATCCTGGATGAGCAGAAAACAAAAATTGGTTGCCTTGAGCACCGCCGAGGCCGAATATATAGCTGGTAGTATGGCCTCCTGTGAAGCTGTCTGGTAGAGGACGCTCTTCAGTGAGTTGTTTGGACATGTGCTGGATACCACGTGATCCTATGTGACAACCAGAGTTGGATCAGATTATTAGAGAATCCCGTGTTTCATGATTGCTCCAAGCATATAGATATCAGGTACCACTTTATCCGGGATATGGTACAAGGAGGAGCAATAAGGCTCCATCACATTGGGACTGATGAACATGTCGCCAATATTCTGACAAAGCCCCTAGGGAAGGTCAAGTTCTTGGCCTTCCGAGAATGACTTGGAGTCGTGGAGAGAGCCTCTTATGAGGGTCCTGTATGAGATGGATAGTGAGCTTTGGGAGCTCCGGGGGGCTTGGGGTACTTCTTGGAGCGATGAGCGACCATAGGGTGACTCACCCTCCCCTACCGGTGCATTGTGTATTGGGTGAATGGTTCACCTTCCCCTGTGATACCCCATGGTGGCATATGCATAGGCTCAGTGGTTCACCCTCCCCTATGGCATATGAGCAAGAGGAATGGTTCACCTTCTCCTGCCGGAACATCCTACCCATGCAGTCTGGGACTCATGGGAAGTACCTCTCATCTGGCCAATGAGTAGGGAAATGAGGATAGGGACCACAATACTACTAATGGATGCATCGTGTACTACCATACTCCCTATGCTAGGGATGATGATATTGATCTGGGATCAATGGAAATTTACTACAAGTCAGTTAAGAGTGGTATGACACACTCTCCTTTGATTGGGATTGACTTCGAGTCAGTAGAGAATGGTATGATACATTCTCAATCACTTCTTCTTCATAGTTAAACAGAGCAAATTAGTGCATTGATGGCAGAGAGAGTACAAATTAGCAGATGGATTAACAGATGGAGTTCTCCCTAGTTAAGAGGGAGTGTTAAAATTGGCAACTAGGGCTAAACTCCACATGAGTCATCTTATTTATGACAACTAATATTTTTCTTGGATTCCTCTCTTCGAGAGGTGTAGGATTGATCTAAAGATCGTTCGATTCTGACATGTACAAATGAAGTTATGAATTTATTTTGATTATGGTCAAATTGTCAAGGTCGGCTAGCAAACTTATGTAGGCTCAGAAGCCCAATAGTCACGTCTATTCATCCTCAACATTGCATATAAATAGAAGGTGACTTAGTCTCATTTGGACACATTCATCTTCACACTTCTCTCTCTCTCTCCTCATTGATTGGGTACGAAGTTCTGGACCTCTCTCTCTTCACACGTCCGACATTTCAGGAGAGCGAAATTTTAGGAGGTCGAAATTTCAGGAGGCCGAAATTTCAGGTGGCCGAAGTTTTAGGAGAGCGAAATTTCAGGAGGCCGAAATTTCAGGTGACTGACTTTGACCAGTGTTGACCCTATTTGACTGCGTTTTTGTGAGGGAAATCTCTATTTGGGTAGGCCACATTTCTGGGCACAGAAATCGAGGCATTCCGTACTATTTGACCAACGTTGATTGCAGAGAATTGACCGCAGGTTTGACTTCTGCGTTGACCAAGTTTGATTGTGATTTTTGGGACTATTTGCGCTGATTCAGAGAACTGTTGGAGGTCGAGTTGACTGGGTTTGACGGAGCCGTTTTGGAGGTCAAATCTGCCCGTTGACCAGCATTGACTTTTCTGGTTAGGCTCTTTTGCTGCTGTTATAAATTATCAGAATTTGTAAATTGTACTATCTCTCTCTGCTGAACTATAGAAGACTAAAAGAAAATTTGATCAAGGGTTTCCCCACATTGGGGTTTGTCCCTGGCTGGTGCCACATCTTGTGTCCTCTTTTCTTGGCTTGTCTTCTACTGTTTATGTTTATGTTCTATCAACGTTTGACTTCCATGTTTATGTGATTGCTAAACTGAAATTGATATTGGGCTCGTAAAAAAATAGAAATAAAATTGCTCTAAAGCATAAAACATACCATTGTTATCCTAAAATTATCAACATCAAAGTGTACCAAATAAAGAATCCCTATTGCTTTGCTGTCACTGCTTGGAAAAACAATCTTGTTGTACTTTCCAAGTGCACACCCTTTGCACACATGTTGATGCTCTATACTGAACTCTGGTACACCTATAACAATCACTCTCATTATTCTCAGAGCTTGATGGTGCAAATGGGCCATCCTTTTATGCCATAACTCACATAAATCACTACTGTTGATGTTGTGTGCCAAGACATGAGCCGATTGAAACATGAGCCTGTATGGTTGTTGAAAAAGGGTACCAAGGAGGTGTTTCCTAGTGCTTTTTGCCTTTGGCCTAGGAAAACATGTGAACCCACTTTCTAGTGTGACTTTATGAGTTATTAAAGTCATGTGACTTTTTAGTCACTTTATGAGGTACTAAAAGTATATTGTACTTCATAATATTAAAATGACTTTATGCTTTTAAAGTGACTTTATGAGAAAAAGTACATGGTACAAAAACAAGTTATTAAAGTGACTAGGGAGACTCATTAATGAAGGGGATACATAAGAGGGGGTCAATGGGACTTTTTCGTCACTTTATGAGGTACTAAAAGTATATTGTACTTTATAATATTAAAATGACTTTATGAGAAAAAGTACTTGGTACAAAAGCAAGTTATTAAAGTGACTAGGGAGACTCATTAATGAAGGGGATACATAAGAGGGGGTCAATGGGAAATTAGATCTCCACCCTTGATCAAGGAGAGCTAAGATCTAATCTCATCCCTTGATGCTACGGATAGGGCTTCTCATCATTATGACACTTAAAGGAGGATAAAGGCAAAGAGCTCATTCATTCTTTATGTGCAAGTGTTGGAGAAGAGGAAGATGAGTGAAGGCTGAGATAACATTTTGCTAAAGGAGAGAACCTACAACAGTAAGGAGAGACCATCAACAGGCCAAGTTTGAAGGCTGTAAGTGAGGCACGATTTCGAAGAAGGATAGGCTGAGATAGTGGCACGCATACCCAAAAATTGCAGGCAGTCTCTGCGCAGAAATCAAGGCACTTTCAACACATTAAATGCAGGTCTGTTAGCACATAGTACGAGGCATTTTATGCAAGTCTGTTGGCACAAGATTTTAGGCAGAAATTTCAGGCTGTTTGGTACACATTTCCAAGAGAAGTTTGGTTAGGGGGTGCGAAAATTGAGGCAATATTGTAGGGTTGTCAGCATGATTTTTAAGGAGAAAATTGCTAACCATGGCATGATTTTCAGAGCTAAGAAGCGCTGACTGTGGCACAATTATTGAGGCTGGAATGTCTGAACAGAGGTTTGATTTCCAAGGTAGAGACTATTGGAAAGTGTGGCATGAGTATCCAAAACAACAACGCAGTTTCCTGGGAAACTGCTCGAGTTTCAAGGGAAGAGATAAGTACCCTTGTGATGTATATAATGTTGTAAATTCTCTGAGATTATAAACAAGTAAAATCCCTTTCAAATTGGTTTTCCCTTCGGGTTTTTTCCAAGGTGTGTGATTTGTTGATTTTCTAGTGCAATCAAGACTCGTACAAATTTTCATACTGATAACTACTCCCAATGATACAATTAGACTTCTTTAGTGCATTCAAATCATTAAGCAGTTGTACATGAAAATTTTCAACGATTAATTTCCTTAATAGAGCAATAGAGATCACAGTAAACAATGAGACAAGGGACACCAAAATTTAGGTCAATGACTAGGGAAAAACCAACAAAGGGGAAAACCTGGTAATCTTTCCTTATGAGAGAGAGTTCAATTCATCAATTGTACATCAGTCAAAATAACATATCTTTGATAATATCGCGTAGACAAATACTGAACAGCAAGATGACGTCCCACAAGTGCCAAGTCAACCCTCCATTATTCAATGCATAGTTCCATTCAATTCTGTCCACATAGAGGTCTGTAGTTAGATCTACCACAGGCCTTCAAGAGGGCTGAACTTCAGCCTCTTCCTTAGTCTTAAAACTCGCATGAGCCGCCAAAACAAAAGTGTCACAAACCTTTGCTTTACTACAGAGACAAGTGCCACAAACATTCGCAAGAACCACATAAGGAGTGCCACAGAACTCGACGTAAGTCACAGAGATATGATGCCACAAATATTCGCATGAACCACAAAAGGGGTGCCAAACTCTGCCTAAGTCGCAGAAATGAAATGAAATTTTATTAATGTACTTGGATAACCACAAAAGTAGGTCAATGGGACTAAAGGATATATCCTGTGTAAATACAAGACATGTGGGAGTGCAAATGCAACTCCACTGTAACTCCAAATCTAATAGGACTAAGATATGACTAAAATAGGGCTAACATGAAATAAAAGTACAAATAGAGAATGTATGAAATCATATGAGATGATCAATAGAGAGGAATGTGAAGTATGTTTGCTGCTAGACTGTGCAACTCCAAAGAAGGGAGGGGGAGCTAAAGATGAAACCAATGGGGTCAAATTCTTCGGAGGTTGATGGTCGATGGTGAGGGAGCAAGGTAATCTCTCCCTATTTGGGTCCTCCAGAACCGTTAGGGAATCAGGCAACGTTATCCTATGGGGAGTAGATGAACGAGTGTTTCCTCTAACATTTGAGGCCGAAAGGAAGAAGTTGCCGATCATTCTCTGTCTATTGTGTTGTGTCTGGGAGGAGGCACCCTGCACTGTCTCTGCCTCGATCCATTCCCTCTAGCTCTTTGAGGGTAGGTCGACTTAAGCATGGTACTACATCTGTGGGCCGATCTTGTTGTACCAATCTATCTCAGATTGGGGGGGTGCGGAAAACCTCGAGGTCTCACCATGCTTCAATGTGCTGCAAAATGAGACTTTGCTTGTCGTTTGTTGTTTCAACCAGACGAAACAACTTGGAAGTACAAGGTAATAGTTCTAGAAACCTCAGGATGAGTCGAAGTGTGCAAGAGTTGAGATCTATATGTAAAGATCTCCCTAATAAAAAGGGCTAGGCATATTTGATCCTGGTATTGGAAAAAAGTCCCTGTAGAGACAGTGGAAACGACCTCTGATCTCATAGTTAATAGGGCACCCGAAGATGAAGTGCCACCCAGTTTCAAGCTGCAAAAGATGACACAACTAGAAAATTCTGTCCGACCGGGGAATATGATGGTCAACTCTAAGACGATGCGAGCCAACAGGAAGTTGCCCGAGGGGTATCCTGAGAGAGTGCATCCAATGTTTGCTCAAGTAGGGAGGCTGGATGGTGAAGCCATCCTACAACTCTATGAAATGATCCAAATAGAAAGACATATTCGGACCAAGGCCCGTAGGAGGTGAAATCCATGTGACCTGAGTGTATAGCTAATAGATATCTTCTTTGATCTTTGAGCCCAATCCATCTGTACGAAGCTTGGCCCCTAGACCTCAAAGCCATAAAGAACTATAGGTCGAATAATCACGTCCTTGTAGTGGAGTTTGGACTAGACATCCTGGAACCGACTCTGGAAGCATTGTCTCTTGATAAGGGCAAGGGAGCCATACCCTTTGTTGGGCCGTGTCTGGAGGGCTTGTTTCATGCGAAAACGGGGCCTTGTGATCTTAGTCCTAGGTAAATGTAAGATGCAGTGATCTCAATCTCTTCTCCCCGAAAGTAAAAATCCAAGTCTGTAAGGGATCTCTTTGATGCGTTGAAGATCATAACCTTGATTTTACCTAGGTTGACCTTCAACTATCGAAGATCATAGAAATCAGATAGGGCATCTAGTTGTCTCTGCAGGCCCTCGGGGGTATAGGCCAATAAAACCAAGTCATCAACAAAAGGGAGTAGAGAGACCAACACTTGATGGAGAAGGCAACCGTCGCCCTCTTGAATGTGCTCCTGGAGGAAAGACTCCAACTCATCGATATAAATCCCAAAAAGGGTAGGCGATGAATTGCCCCACCTCAATGGGGTATCCACTGCTACATATTACACATCATGCTCTCCATCCCCTAGAGCCCCGATCAATTATGAAGGAAAAAAATCAAAGGCAAAAGTCATATGAAGAAGGGTGGAAAAACAAAGGCCGAGGTAACTCATGTACCATGATTTGCTCCCTCCTACACTCATATACCTAGGTGTGGGCTTCTCTTGTTATAGCTACCCAATGTACCTTGACATGTGGTCTGGATGATTCCCTGATCCCCACTCCATTCCATCATTATATCATTTGCCACCGACCTCTTAAAGGATTTACTATGGGCATGCCACTCCCTATAGAGGTTGAAACCACCTAATAGGGTCCTTGGTTAACTCCCTTTTGAGCTTGGAGACACTTGTACTTGCCAGAGCCCACTATGGAAGGACATGCCACCATGAAGTGCCCCATTGATCCCATAACTTGTAAGCATTATTACTTGATTATTCTAATGATTTGTTGTATTGGAGGGCAAGGGGACACATTGGATCTTATGCAGGATTGCAGGTGGGTCTTCATTTAGGGCTTGGTCTCCCTATATGGGGTCCTAGCTCTCCAGAGGGCCACATTGGCACTTGTAGGGTGAGCGTTGAGAGCCATGGGTCTCCACCATAGCAGATATTACTTCATGGATCCCCAATAGTGTTCATTGATTGCTCGTGTTCCACCTTTTGGATGAGGATGATGCACCTAGTCCACCATGCTCAGTTGGCTCCACAGTTGCACCATACACTTGGCAGATGTTCGAGGATACCTCTCGCTGCAAATGGATGGTTTATCTCATCACTCCGACGCTTACAGATGGTTTGCAAGCATAGTTGATCCATTTGGAGACCCATGACGTTGTCCTTGTGCCCCCACACCCACTTGGGAGGACCACAGGTTCTTGATTGGATAACAAGGGGCCAACCCCTTGTCTACTATGTTTGAAGCCCTTTTCTTCTTCATGGCACCCCTTGGACTTCGTCAGGCCTCCTCAAAGGCCTAACGATTCACTTTGTTGATCGTTTGACCCTCTTGAGAGGCTTATCTTTACATTATTGAGCTATTTGGTGGGCTTGTCACCAAAAGTTTTGTTATTATGCACATTATTTTATTTTAGGGGCTAGATTAGGCCTAATTAGCTAAATCGAATTCATTAAGAAGTGTATAAATAGATGAGAGGTGATTCATTTCTCTCATCATCACTTGGATTGGATCATTCTCTCTTGTGAGATTTTCCCTATTCTTCTTGGAGGACGAAATGGGATGAATGGATGAATTTTGATGTCTGGATCTTTTCATTTTTGTCTTGGAGCTTTACTATTGGCATATGATGATGATTGGATATACCTTTTCTTACATGTAAGTACTCTTTTAATGCTATTTTATTTTCTTATGCCACATGCATGTTGTTAGGGATTTTTGCTATACTAGGCTGAAATTTACTGCTTTTCTTATGTGAAATTGTGGAAATTTGTCTTTTTATAGCATTGCATCCAGTGATGGGCCATGTATGAATAAGTGAATATTCCTAGAGATATCTTGTTGAAGTTTTATCTTGATAAGTCATCACATATTGCAAATCGAAGTGTAAAGACCTTGAAGCAATTATTCACATGCCCTAATTGCCATGCTAAATTGTTCTAGAGGCCTCCTCGACTAAGTGAATTCATTCGAAGCATTGAAACATCCTTGACTCCATTTCTCCCAAAGGATTATGCCTACATTGGTCACTTAGGGCATAAATTATCTCACAATCTAGCCATCCAAACACTTCAATTTTTGGTCCACAACTGTGCCGAAGTTTTCTCTAGAGGCCCTCCAAATTTGAAGCAAATCCCACAGCGGGATCTCGAGATATAACAAACCCTAGCTCAAGGACCGTTTCTTGTGAAAATTATACCACTGCAACAACTGATTTACTTTTCCTACTTATTTCATCATAAGTTATTCATGAAATTACTTCAACAAACATTAAAATAAACACTGCTGCAGATATCATATCGTAATACAAAAACAAAAATATGCACACATTGACACAGTTATTTTGGAGTAATGTCCCCGGAAAAACCCAATGTGGGAAAATCGGTGCAACAAAGGAGGATTTTATTATTCAACAATTTTCTTGTACAACAGGGTGCCAAACTAGCTTACCCACAGATAGACAAACTTCCAGCACTTTCCTAAACCCAACGTAGGCCCTACTGACCTCTGCTACAGCTTGAAACCCTCTGCGTCAGCCTACTGAGGCTCTGCGCAACCTCTCTGGGCTTCTGCGTCACTCCTGCAGCCTCTGCGTGGATGACGCAGGCCCTTCTGGCTCTATGTAGTCTCTGTTGCCTCTGCGTGGCTTCCTCTGGCTTTGCGTTTGCCTCTTCTGCGCTGATCTCCTGTCTCCCTGTTATGTACTTGCTGCCTCCTGACTGCTCTCTAGACCACTGGTTCAATTTCTCAGCAAACCCCGTTCCAGAAATTGAACTGACTGGTCTCCTTCAGTTTTCCTCCAAGTGCCCCTCAAGCCTCCTCTTATACTTTTTCTGTTGACATCTCAACGACCAAGATTAAGTCCCTAATCAACAACTAAGATTAGATCTAGTTTGATTCATGTCTTTTGGACCATTCTAACACAGATTCATATTATTACACATTAATATTTTATTTTTCCTAAGATTAGACTTAGGGACTCCACTAAAAATATTAATTATTTTAATATCTCCTGATCTGTTTAGAATCTGCCCAAACCCTTTCTGGGTATTGGAGATCTCATGTGCCCCAACTTCTCCACCATATTTCGTGGCTAGAGCACATTTGATGCTACTCCAAATCAACACTCCCTCTTAGTGAGGACTGTGCTCTAGCAATACTGCTCACTGAGTATTACTCTGATTATCCAGCATCGGTACCTATGCTGATGCTAGGCCTCCCTACCCAACATTCTCTGCACTGCTGCATCCTGTACTGCTGCCCATGGTTCTGCCACTTCCACCGCTGCATTTGTACGACAGCTCCCTCTGCATACGTGCTACTGCTAGTCCTTTCTCCCAGCACTGCACCTTCCTCTGCATCTGTGCTGTTGTTGGTCCTTTCTCCCAACACTAAATCTGCACTGCAACTCCCTCTGCATCTGTGCTGCTGTTGGTCCTTTCTCCCAACACTGCATCTGCACTACAACTCCCTCTTCATTCATGCTGCTAACACACTACTTCTGAAAGGGGTTCTTTACCATCCCCATCTTTTCTCTAAAGTAGTCAAATTTTGACTTTCCAAGGGCCTTGGTGAGGATATCTGCCACTTGTTCCCATGTAGGAGTGTAGCTCAACTGTACAACTCCATGTTGGACACAATCTTTGACAAAGTGACACTGGATATCAATATACTTTGACCTGTCATGAAATACTGGATTCTCAGAGAGTTTGATGCAACTCTGATTATCACACATGATCCTGGTCGCCTCGATATTTCTTCTGAATAGGTTTACCAACAGTTTTCTAAGCTATATGGCCTCACACGAAGCTGTGCTTGCTGCCATATATTCTGCCTCAGACGAGCTCAGAGCCACGAACTTCTGTTTCCTACTGCACCAGGAGGTTATTCCTGATCCAATGTTGAAACAGTACCCAGAGGTACTTTTCTGATCCACTGAACTTCCTGCCCAATCTGCATTAGTAAATCCACTCAACCTGATATCCTTCCCCTTGTTGTACAAGAGCCCATAATTAACTGTTCCCTGTAAATACCTGAGAACGTGCTTGGCTGCTGCCCAATGAGCCCTCTTTGGTTCCACCATGAACTGACTGAGGGTGTTGACAGCGTAGCAAATATCTGGCCTGGTATTGACTAGATACATCAGGGACCCTATGAGCTGTCGGTATAGGGTGGGATCGACATCCTTGTCTTCTGATGCATCAATATTCTTCCAGTTGGTGATCATTGACGTAGCCATAGGTCTACAGTCTCCCATCCTGAACCTTTTCAAAATTTCTGTAGCATACCTTCCTTGCCCAAGGAAGATTTCTCCTTTTTGCTGCCAAACTTCCAACCCTAGAAAATAGTGCATTCGTCCTAGATCCTTCATATCGAACTCTGACTAGATTCTTCTTGTAGTCTTCAATGAGTCTGGATGATCCTGTCAGGAAGAGATCATCCACATATAATACTAAGATAAGTGGCTCACTCTCTACGACCAGATAGTAGAGATTTGGATCTGCGTCACTCTTGACAAACCCCATCTTCTGCAAGTAGCCATCTATTCGAACATACCACGCTCTTGGTGCCTGCTTCAGCCCACACAAGGCTTTCTTCAGTTTACATACATGAGACTTCTTCTCATAAGTTTTAAAGCCCTCTGGTTGTTCAATGTATACTTCTTCTATTACCCCGTTCAGAAATTCCTTCTTGACAACCATTTGATGGATATCCCATCCCATCTGGGCTGCAAGAGATATCACGGTCCTAATAGATGTATACCTGGCTATCGGGGCAAAGGTTTCTCATAGTCAATCCCTTCCTTTTGAGCATACCCCTTAGCCACAAACCTGGCCTTGTATTTTTCAATACTGTCGTCCGCAATGTATTTGATCTTGTAGATCCATCTTGAACCTACCACAGATCTGTCTTGAGGCCTTGACACCACCTCCCAGACATCGTTTACCATTATGGAGTTATACTCCTCCACCATCGCATTTAGCCAGACTTGATGCTGAGCTACCTCCTTGAAGTTGGCAGACTCTCCATCCTGAGCTACTAATGCCTGATACCTGTCTGGCTGTTTTCGCTCCCTTTTATTGTTCCTTGATTCTCCGATGAAGTTCTCTGCATCACGCAGAATTTGACGAAGTTCCCTGCTGGTTCTTCCTCTGCCAATAGGTGCTTCTGTTTGCTCCTCTTCCTCATCCTGAGAATCTTCCTGATCTAAGGAAGGATTCTTCACATCCGTTGGTTGAAGAGGCATGACCAACGAATCTTCTTTCAACTGCTCCTTGGAAGCCATTTCGCGAGATCTTCTGAAAGCTCTGTCCTCCATGAACTTTACATCTCGTTGTACTACTACCTTCCTGCTCCCTGGAAGATAGATCCTGTATGCCTTAGCGTTCTTGCTATATCCTACCAGATACCCCTTTTCTGCAGTCTGATCCAGCTTCTTCCTCTTTTCTTTGGGTATGCGACAATATGCCAAACTCCCAAATATCCTGAAATGACTGACTTCAGGTGTCTTCCCAGTGAAGACTTTCTCTAGAGTAATCTTGCCCAATGCCTGATGAGGAGTCCTGTTCTGAACGTAGAAAATTGTGTTGCATGCTTCTGCCCATAGGAATTTTGGCATATCCTGATTATACAGCATGGCCTTATCTGCTTCTACAATAGACCTGTTTTTCCTTTCTGCCACCCCATTCTGCTCCGGATTGTAGGGAGCTGTCCACTCTCTTCTGATGCCCTCCTTAGCACAAAAATTAGTGAAGTCCTTATCGACATATTCTCCACCATTATCTGAGCGCAAGACTTTTATTTTCTTATTTGTCAGATTCTCCACTAGAGCCTTGAACTCCTTGAATCGACAGAAAACCTCATCCTTGGTTTTCAAAAAATAGATCCAAGTTTTCCTCGAGTGGTCATCAATGAAAGTAAGGAAATACTTGGCACCACTAAGAACTTTGACGGACATAGGTCTGTAGATATTTGATTGTATCAATCCTAGTACACTCTTGGTCCTGTGGTTGCTCCTAGGAAATGCCGCCTTGGCATACTTTCCTAGAGCGCATCCCCTGCATACATCATCTCGTTTCGTACTCAGATCCGGAACTCCTGTTACAGTGCTCTTGAGAATTCTTAGAGCTCCATGGTGCAAGTGACCCATCCTTCTGTGCCATAGTTTGTTCAAGTCTTTGTCCCCATGACTGCCTATTAGTGCCATTGGAGATTCTAGTTGTAATCTGTACAACCGATTACTTTTGATCTCGATCTGCACTTTCTTTTTCCAGCTCGGGTGTTTGACGTATACCTTTTCCTTGATGAAGTAGACGTCATAGCCCTTGCCTTGTAGTTGTGACACAGAAAGTAAGTTCATCCCCAATCCTGGCACATGCAGCACATTTGTGGCACGGAACCGCTCTCCTGATTCTGTCTGAAAAACTATGGTACCCTTTCCTACTGGAGTACACTTTGCCTTGTTCCCCATGGTGATCTGAAAGTTCATCTTCTCTTCTCGATATTCTGAGAAACACTCCCTGATTCTCGTCATATACCATGAGGCTCCATTGTCTATATACCATACTTTTGATGATGCAGCACTAGTCATGCACGCCACTTCTTCTTCCAACCTGGAAGCCAACATAGAGAAATCGAAATCTCTCTCTCTTGTGCAATCTTCTGAAAATATGCGAGTCCCCCGAGGTGGATGCCTCTGCATCGTGGTCTCAACCCATAACTGATTTTCCCTTTCTATCTCTGATTACTTGCTCTGATACCATGTGAAAATTCTACCACTACAACAATTGATTTACTTTTCCTACTTATTTCATCATAAGTTATTCATGAAATTACTTCAACAAACATTAAAATAAATACTGCTGCAGATATCACATTGTAATACAGAAACAAAAATATGCACACATTGACACAGTTATTTTGGACTAATGTCCCCGGAAAAAACCAATGTGGGAAAACAGGTGCCGCAAGGGAGGATTTTATTATTCAGCAATTTTCTTGTACAACAGGGTGCCAAACTAGTTTACCCACAGATAGACAAACTTCCAGCACTTTCCTAAACCTAGCGTAGGCCCTACTGACCTCTGCTACAGCCTGAAACCCTCTGGGTCAACCTACTGAGGCTCTGCGTAGCCTCTCTGGGCTTCTGTGTCACTCTTGCAGCCTCTGCGTGGCTTCCTCTGGCTCTGCGTCTACCTCTTCTGCGCTGATCTCATGTCTCTCTGTTCCGTACTTGTTGCCTCCTGACTACTCTCCAGACCACTGGTTCAATTTGTCAGCAAACCCCGCTCCAGAAATTGAACTGATTGGTCTCCCTTAGTGTGTCCTCCAAGTGCCCCTTAAGCCTCCTCGTATACTTTTTCTATTGACATCTCAATGGCCAAGATTAAGTCCCTAATCAACGACTAAGATTAGATCTTGCTTGATCCATGTCGTTTGGACCATTCTAACACAGATTCATATTATTACACATTAATATTTTATTTTCCCTAAGTTTAGACTTAGGGACTCCATTAAAATATTAATTATTTTAATATCTCCTGATCTGTTTAGAATCTGGCCAAACCCTTTCTGGGTATTGGAGATCTCATGTGCCCCAACCTCTCCACCAAATTTCTTGGCTAGAGCACATCCGATGCTACCCCAAATCAACATTTCTTGCCCTAGGTTTCCCTTGGCTAGTGACCTCATTTGGATCATTGCATTCTATTCCAAGAAGATTTGCCCATTGATCCTCTTCTCTTCCATAATTAGGTCAAGCCCCTCCTTGAATGACCAATTCCACTTACTTCACCTAATTTTGGGTCCACTTGGTCCCGTGTGGTCCCACAACTTATTGAAGATAATTTCACAAATACCACTTAAAAATCAAGTTTCCACAAGGATTTCTAGGACTAGGTATCTCCTTTACAAGTCTTATCCTCAAACCGTGGCCTTTGAAATCCCTTTTGCCCTTCCTAGAGAGCCTTACACCTTGCTTCTCAAGCAAGCAAACCATACAATTGAGTCTCTCTTGTGAATAGAACCTAGGAATCACTCCTTACCCTTTCATTGACTCACTCATTTAGTGATTCCCTTATACCGGGTCTCCTCCCATCGGTGAAAGTCCGTAAAGAGCAGGGAGCCTTAGTTGAGGTGACAGTGGGCTATTGCTCCATTATTGCCCTTGACCTAGTAGTCGCCCTTTTAGGATCTCCTCCTAGGACCCCTACTAGTTTGAGTGGTAACAAGCCCCAAAGTCTACAAGTCATCCCCACATTTGGTCATCATCAACACGTCAAATCATCTAAAAATTGCAGAAGGGCATCCACACGTGTGAAGGAGGAGAGAGATTTATGTTTAACCGTGTTGACTTTTTTTGATCTGTGTTTGCATGCATTGACCAACATTGACTTTTGTTGGATGAGCTCTTCGTTGTTGGGTCGAATTGTTTTGCAGGTTGAATCTTTGATTGTGGTTGACCGGATATTTAGCTATGTTCTGGGCACTTTGACAGAGGTTGACCATAGGTTGGACTAGGGTTTGACCACAGGTTTCACTATGGAATTTGATCGAGAATTGTAGGATATTTTTGTCTCTATTTTAACCGAGTTTGACTGAGAAAGGAATGCCAAATATTTTGTTGGGTTGACTGAACTTTTCTAGGCAGGTTTGGCTGTTGACTTTGATGAATCATTGCAGGCTGTTGACTATGGTTGACTGAATCTCCATAGGTTGAAAATCGCAAACCGGTATCTTTGACCAGATTTGACTATTTCTCTCTCATTGGATTGGTTTTGTCTTGGTTGACTTGGGAAAGTCAAAGTTTGACTTTGATTGGTTATTAGATGTACTATTGGATTGATGTATCTCATGTTGGAGTTTTGAACATTGATTGACTAATAGAAGGAGAAGAATTGATTCTGGGTTTTTCCCCCTTGTGTGGTTTTTTCCAGTCTTTAACCAAAAATCTTTGTGCCTCATTGTGCTTCGCTGTTACTCTTTTATCTATAATTGCTTAATTGTTACTAGGGTGAATGAATTTGGATGAATTGTTTTAAGTGATTATTACAACATAAAACACTGTGAAGAATTATCATGGTATCAGAGCTGAGGTGAAAGTTAGCCTAAGGAGACCAGAGAGCACCCCTTTGAGACACTCTTGTTGCTGATTGGTGATCAACTCTTTCTTGGACAAGATGACTACCTCCTACTTCAAGATTGAAGAGAAGCTGAATGATGCCTCCAACTTTGTAGTGTGGAAGGCTAGATTAGATCTTACCTAAGTTACCAGGATACGGATACGGACCCGTTGGATTTTTGAAAAGGTAGGATCCGGATAGGGCGAGGATACGACAAGTACAAAAATATATAATAATATTTTTTAAAATTTTAGAAAATACATTTGATGTTTAAAATCAAAACCATTCATGAATCACAACATTAGAACTAAAATTATTAGATAATTTATGAATCTGAACACTGAAATGATGCATCTTGCCTCATACAAAGATGATAGTAGTAAATACAAAATGAATGTTTCATCAATGATCACTTTATTAATATGATAATATAGAGTAGGTGTGTCTACAAATCATGAAATGGGTCTACATCATCATCATCTACATATTGCAACTCTACATCATGAATAGACGATCATGCGCCAGGAATGTTAGAAGTTGTTGCAGAAGTAGGAAGTGGTTGTGTAGCATCCTCAAGTAGATTAAGGTGAGTCATGGCATTCAATGTCATGTTCAAGTCAGATATTTCAAGTTCCACATCCCACATCCTATTTGGACCTTTTTTATACTTTGAAGTAGAATGTGATAGAAGGCGAAGGTTGGAATGGACATATACAAGATCCTCAGCCTTCGCTGCTCCCAATCTATTTCTCTTTACCGAATGGATGAAGCCATATGTACTCCATTTCCTCTCAACTGATGAGGAACTGGCAACCTGCGATAACAACCTCATGGCTAGAGTTGAGTGATAAGTGCTATCTCCACCATGGAAGCCCCACCAAGTAATACGATCCATATGCCCCAGATCATCCATGGCTAATGGATCTGAAAATATCCCAGTGGATTGTACAAATGCTCCAAATTCCTCACGTACATCCTTTGCAATTCCAACTTCCCTATAGATTTTCCTCAAAGATGTCTTATATCCCTGTACCACTTCAAAATCTCTGTTTGGCACTGCTCTACCAGGTAAAAACAATATTTTGGAATGGTAATATTTGGGGTGTAGATCATACGTCAAAAGGTGTAATGGCGTGGTCATTTTGTTCCACCTATTTGTAACTATGTTTTTCACTTCATTGTAAAATACTTCAAAGGGGTCATGCTCACTTGCCTTGATAATTTCCCGTATTTTCTCCAACATACTATCTATGTTTTCATAGACTTCCCCTAAGCAAGGCATATTTGTGTCAAATGCCCTAATCATGGTTAGAATTGGTTTTGTGAATTGCAAAAGGTATTGGAATTTGTCCCACCATGTATCATCAAGAATGATATACTTTATTATTTGTCCTCTATTAGAAGTTGAAGTCCTCCATGATTCCCAAAGAGGGTCAATGACCATTGCTTGTAATGCTTGTTTGACCTCCAAAATCATCTTTATGACTAAAGTGTGGGAAGCAAAACGAGTTTCGGCAACCTACATAAACATATTGAAAAGTAAAATATTAAATCAGACATAAAATAAATTGAACATTAAAATTGAGAACTCATAATGTGTAACATTGATTAAAAATTGAGTACCTTTAGTAGCTCCAACTTTGCAAAACTCCGATATATGGCTTGGGACATTGAGTGATTGGTGATAAACATTTGGATCTCCTTTGATGCTACATATATTTCATTGATCCACTCAATCTCACCAATATTGGTTAGCATAAGGTTTAATGAATGCACTGCACATGGAGTCCAAAATATGTGATTGTATTGACACTCTACAATCAAGCCCGCTGCTCTACAAACCTTTGCATTGTCTGTGATAACTTGGACAACATTTTGTGACCCCACACTTTCTATTGCATCAATAAGAATTGTGGAGGTGAACGTTGCATCTTTTTCCACTCCACTGCAATCAATGGCCTTTAAAAACATTGCTCCTTGGGGACAAATTGCGATAACATTAATTAAAGGGAGATTTCTTTGGTCTCTCCATCCATCAGAAACGATGGACACCCTTGTTTCTGCCCATGTATCACGGATTGATTGTAATTGTCTATCCACAAATTGTCTTTCTGATGTTAACAAAGTGGTGTGTACCTTTTCATACCCGGGGCTCTTGTATCCTTTTGGTGCTTCATTAACTGCTTTAATCATTTGTTGCCAATAAGGAGAGCGCACCAAATTGAATGCTAATCCATTTGCATAGATGCAATGAACAACATGCTCATTTGCAACTTCTCTACCCTGGTTATTGAATGCTGCTTCAAGAGGTCCTAGAGTAGGCCTTTTATTACTTGTGAGAGCTGGTGTAGATGGCAATGAAGACTTGATTGTAGAGGCTTGCACAGGGAGTTTTCCCTTGCTGAATTTTCTATCAGCAACATATTGCAAAGATGCATAAAACTTAACTTTTGCAGGACTCAAACCTGTCCAGGTTGGTCATTTGGACCATTGCATACTAACACACCTGTTTTAGTTTGTCCAGTGAGATGGGCCTTCACCCTAGTGTATGAGCCATTTCGAATGCTATTGCATTCACTATATCTCCATTTGTACGAACCACCACCAGAGTTTTTGCCAGTAATTTCCACATATTGCCATAAAGGAGATCTTGGATCTTTATTGACATTTATTCCTTCACTGGATTCACGCTCTAATGGTTCCATGTTTATCACACGCGTTTATAACCAAATATAAATGAACAAAATTGTCATTCTCAAAACAAAATTCTAAATTGTTATTCCTAATATATATATATATATATATATATGCATGTGTAGGGCAAAATAAAATTACAAAAAAATATAAAATTCTAAATTATTATTTTATAATAAATAATTTAAAATTTAAATAAATAACTAATTACATACATACGTAATTTAAAAACTAATAAACATATAAATATTAATAAAAAAAAATAAACATATTGAATAATTGATATAATTATTAAAATAAAATTATAATTATAAACATAAAATATTTTTTATATTTTTATTTATAAAAAAATATTTTAATTTTTAACCAACATAATGATATAAGTTATAAAAATAAAAAAACTAAAATAAAATACAAAGTTCAAACCTATGGTTATTAACATAAATGTAAATAAATTTATTTAAAATAAATAAATAAATTTATTATATATATTTTTATTTGACATTTTAAAATTTTAATATAAAAACTTAACGTAGGGAGGTTATAAAAGTTACCGCCTGCTCCTCTCCTCGACCCACGACACCCACGGAGAACTTGCGGATGGTCGCACAACTTGCTTCGTCGACTTTTCCCCACCCACGACGTCCACAGAGAACCTGCAGATGGCTCGCATAGCTTGCTCGGTCGACTTTGCCCCACCCTTAATGCCCATGGAGAACCTACGGATGGCTCGCACAGCCTGCTCCCTCGACTCCACCCGACCCATGACACGACACAGAGGATTGCTCCCACGATGCTGCACAGAGGATGCTGCACAGAGGATTGCTCCCACGACGCCGCACAGATGACCTACTCTCACACGCCGCCCGACCACGATTGCTCCCATGACGCTGCCAACCACAACTCACCCACGCCAAAATCGATTTCACTGTCACCCCTTTATAGAATTCCTTGTAGCTAAATTGAAGCCACGCTAAGAGTCTAACTAGAGTCTAACTAGGAGTAAAACAGGAATAAAAGTTCGATTATCTTGAATGATTAACCGAGTTGGATCCACTTTTAACTGAGGATCCACCTCCAAAACCCACCTGAACTGCAACATCAAGTTTTTGTTAACTGATCGCACAGATCCTACCGTATCCGTATCTGTGCCAGTTTTGGATTCGGGGATCCGAGGTTCCACTGCTTGCCCCCCGCGGATCCGGTAATGTATTATCTTACTCTTGAAGAGAATGATGTGATGGAATATGTGCAGGGCCAAGTAGCTAGACCTCTTGAGAATGCCAATGCTAATGTCAAGTCCAAGTACAAGAGGGTGAGATCAAGGCTAAGAAGATCATCATTGGTTCTCTCCAACACTGTCTCATCACCTATGTGTCGAAGCTGAAGAAGTCAAAGGAGATGTATGACAAATTGATTGGGATGTATGAGGTCAAAAATCTAAGCCAAGCCATCTCTTTGAAAAGTCAACTTTGTGACATCAAAATGTCTAAGACTGAATCTATTACATCTTACTTCATGAGGATCTCTCAAATAAGAGATCAACTTCTTTCCATTGGAGAAGTCATGCCTGATAGAGAGCTTGCGTAGATGATCCTTGGAGGACTCCCCATGTCTTGGGAGACATTCATTACAAGCATTAGTTACAGGAAAGAGCTCCCTACATTTGATGAGCTTTTTAGGAGTTGCACTCGGGAGGAATCCGCGTTCATTTCTAGAGGAAGAATTCAGAGACGAGAGGAAGAAGAACCCACAACCTTTGCAACCAATGTTAGGAAAGGAAAAGGAAAAGGGAGACCTTCCAAATGGAAGCCCAAGAATCTAGCCCCACCATTCAACAACAATAGAAGGGACTTGTCCAAAGTCTAATGCTATAGGTGTGACAAATTTGGCCACATAGCCCGAGATTGTCTTGATAGAAGAAATGCTCAAAGGCCCAACAACAACAACAACTTCAACAATAGAAGGACAAAAGCAAGTCCTGCTGCCCATGCAAGTGTTGAAGAGTCCCAACGCCCTCAAAAGAGGTCCAAGAACACAAGGTATGATAATAATGTTGCTAATACTCAATTTGAATATTATCTTGTTGCTGCTCTTTCTAGCTCATCTTTAGATAGCATTGATAACTGGCTGGTGGATAGTGGGGCATCTAGACATTTTACTGGGTATCGTGAAGTCCTCTCAAATTTGGTTGAGATGGAGACTAATTTGAAAATTTTACTTGGGGATCATTCTTCTCTTCTTGTCAAAGGGTTTGGTTATGTTTCTTTTCATTTGGAGATTGGTCAAACCATCCATCTACAAGATGTGCTGTATGTGCTGAGCTTGAAGAAGAATCTTGTCTCCATTTCTTCTTTGGAAGACAAAGGGTTTAGAGTTGCATTCATTAATGGAAAACTCCTTGCTTGGCCAAGGAGATCTAACTTGACAACAAGCTTCACATTTGGTGTCAGAAATGAAGGCTTGTACAAAATTTGTGGACGACCAATTCAAGCATTGGTCCATGACACCACTAATTTGTGTGAGCATTGGCACTAGATATTTGCTCACCTTCTTTATAAGGCTTTGCGTGACTTGAGCAAGATGTTTACAGGGATTCCTAGGATTCAGGTGGACCATAAAGGTGTATGTGAGGGATGTGCCAGTGGAAAGAGTGTCAAGGGACCATTCCCTTCTAGTAGCAACAGATCTAAAGAAATTCTACAACTCATTTATTCTAATCTTTGTGGACCCATGTGGGTGACATCTCTTGGAGGATACTTGTATTTTATTATCTTTGTTGATGACTTCTCTCGTAAAACTTGGATCTACTCTTTGAAGAAAAGGATCAAGCTTTCGACATGTTTAGGGACTTCAAGGCTCTTCTAGAAAATCAAACTGGAAAGGAGATCAAGATCCAGAGGACAAATAATAGAGAATGAATTTAAAGACTTCTACAAAGATGTCGAGATTAAGGAGGTCACTGTTCCATACAACCCTCAAAAAAATGGAGTTGTTGAGAGGAAAAACAGGTCCATCTTGGAAGCAGCCAAAGCCATGATTCATGATCAAAAGCTTCCTATGTTTCTATAGGGAGAAGCTACAAATACTACTTTGCATGTCCAAATAGGATTCCTCATCAAGGCTTGGGAGACAAGACTTTTGAAGAAGTATTTACAGGTGTGAAGCCGGAAGTTGGACATTTGAGAATATTTGGCTGCCCTGTTTTCTTTCAAGTACTGAAGGAGAAGAAGTCAAAGCTTGAGGCTTGAGGAAAGAAAGGTACGTTTGTTGGTTATTGTGAAAATTCTAAAACTTACAGGATATATGTGCCAGTTCAGAGGAACATTGAGTTCAGGTGGGATGTAACCTTTGATGAAGATGTTGCTCTTAGAAAAGAAAGGGACTCTCTTGTCCCTGCCATCGCTAAGAGAAGAGATGATACTATGGATGTAGATGCTGAGCCATCCATGCTTGAGTTTGATCTTGTGGATGAGCTTATGGCACCCATGGATCCTTCCACGAGGAAGAGATCCTTGTGGCTTCATGATACATTAGATGATGTAGAGAGACGCTTAGTCCTGAGAGGCACCTTCAGAGAGAGAAAGCAACCTCACAGACATTAGGGATATGCTTCCTTGATGAGTGACATCGTACAAACTGAACCTTGCAGCTATGAAGAAGCAGTGAAGGAACATGTTTGGAGAGATGCCATGGCTAAAGAATATCAATCCATCATGCAAAATGATGTATGGGCAGTTGTTTCGAGACCTGAGGGGAAGTTCGTCATGAGTTTCAAGTGGATATACAAAATTAAACATGCAGTTGATGGTAGCATTGAGAAGTTCAAAGCGAAATTCGTGGCTAGAGGATTCTCCCAGAAAGAGCGAGAAGATTATGATGAGATATTTGCACTTGTTGCTCGATCAAAAGCTTCCTATGTTTTTGTAGCGAGAAGCTACAAATACTACTTTGCATGTCCAAATAGGATTCCTCATCGAGGCTTGGAAGACAAGAGTTTTGAAGAAGTATTTACAGGTGTGAAATCGGAAGTTGGACATTTGAGAATATTTGGCTGCCTTGTTTGCTTTCAAGTATTGAAGGAGAAGAAGACAAAGCTTGAGGCTTGAGGAAAGAAAGGTACATTTGTTGGTTATTGTGAAAATTCTAAAACTTACAGGATATATGTGCCAGTTCAGAGGAACATTGAGTTCAGGTGGGATGTAACCTTTGATGAAGATGTTGCTCTTAGAAAAGAAAGGGACTCTCTTGTCCCTGCCATCGCTAAGAGAAGAGATGATACTATGGATGTAGATGTTGAGCCATCCATGCTTGATTTTGATCTTGTGGATGAGCTTATGGCACCCATGGATCCTTCCACGAGGAAGAGATCCTTGTGGCTTCATGATACATTACATGATGTAGAGAGACGCTTAGTCCTGAGAGTCACCTTCAGAGAGAGAAAGCAACGTCACAGAGATTAGGGATATGCTTCCTTGATGAGTGACATCGTACAAACTGAACCTTGCAGCTATGAAGAAGCAGTGAAGGAACATGTTTGGAGAGATGCCATGGCTAAAGAATATCAATCCATCATGCAAAATGATGTATGGGCAGTTGTTTTGGGACCTGAGAGGAAGTTCGTCATGAGTTTCAAGTGGATATACAAAATTAAACATGCAGTTGATGGTAGCATTGAGAAGTTCAAAGCGAAATTCGTGGCTAGAGGATTCTCCCAGAAGGAGGGAGAAGATTATGATCAGATATTTGCACTTGTTTCTCGATACACTACCATCTGATCTATTATTGCTCTTGCTGCTAATTGTTAAAATTTGAAAGTTCTATGCAGAAATTTAAAAATTCTTTGTAGAAACTTGAAAGTTCTATGCAGAAAACTGAATGTAATTTGTAGAAAATTGAATGGAACTGAATGTACTTTGCAGAAAGTTGAATGTACTTTGCAGAAAATTGAATGTACTTTGCGAAAAAGTGAATGTTCTATGCTATTACAGTTACTTAGAATGCATATTTCTTCTTCACAACTTTTCAAATTAACAATTGTAGATAAAACATAAACTTAAGGACCTTATGAAGACAACCAAGTACAAATATGAGACGCTGAGATTTTTGTTCCAATGAAAGGGCAAAACCCCTTAAGCGGGAAAACCCAAATGATTCTTCTGTTATTAGATTTCTTCAATTGTTTAGCAGAGTACATAGAGAGAGAGAGAATGAGAATGAATAAAGTCACCAATGTCTGATCAACTTGCAACTGAAGTGTACTTGCTCTTTGTTTGAAGATCTCCTCCTTCTCTTGATCAGATCATGTCCTTTACATTTGCTCTAGCTCTTTCCTTGCTCTTGCTCTTCACTAGCACTCACAGTTCTCTTGCACACACTCAACACTAGGTCTCCTTCTTCACAATGAACATGCTACTCTCAACTCTCACTTTCTTTTGTTTAAATAAATGAGAAAGGAGAGGAGTTACAAAATGAATTCCTGCCTTGAGCAAATAATAGGAGAATTGAATTTCGTGAGGGAGGAGTTACTTAAGGAGAAATGTAACTCATCCCAAGAATAGAGAGAGAGGTACACTTGTCTTGAGGAGCTACAATTCGAATTGGGGAGAGAGGGAGTTACACTTAGACATGAGAAAATATTTGATGAGAGTTACAAATCCGAATTGAAAGAGGGAGTTACAAGTGCATTTAATGAGGAGTTACACTTTTTCCATACATTGAATTAGTGAGGGAGAGTTACATCCTCTTAAGTGTGGAGTTACTATTTTATTCCAAGAGAGGTTCGATTTGCGAAGTTAGAGATTCTCAATTTAATTTACTTATTCCATGAGAGAATTCGTTTTTATTAATCCATTAAAGGTGAATGATTTTAGACTATTTTATAAATAATAGTATAATAATAATAATAATACTTGTATGGATAAAAATATTAATTCTTGACTTGTAAAATCGTGATTGATTCGATTTTAAAGTGGATTCCATATATCGAGATCATTCTTGATCATTTAGACATGACTTTATATTTTTTGAAAGTCACTTCCAAATTGAGATGCGACTTACTATTTTTGGAAAGTCATATTAGAATTGTGAGAAATGAAATTTTATTATAGGTGGTTCAAATAGAATTGAAAGATATGATTTCTTTTAGAGAAATTCATCCCTGAGCTGCCAAATTTTAACACTCCTTCTCAGCTAGGGAGGAATTTCTTTCTGCATCAAAGATCTTTGCTTTGTCTAATCTCTTTCATTCATCTCAGTTCAATTCTAGTGTGTAACATCTGTAACAACCAAGTCACAATCTTAAGAAGAATCATCCACTTGACACAAATTTGGAAGGGAAAGGATCATCACATGGATAAGACTCAATTCATATAGACAAGAATCAAACACTACCAAGTTTCATTAAATCTCAAGTGGTGGAACACCTGCGTCCTAGACAAGTGACACAGACAAGTCTCACTACACCTATTGGCCAGATACGCAGCTCTTCCCACAGCGCAGACTATGGGTCGGATGCATATTGAGGCCTACTCTTGTGGCACACACTACACAAGAGGTCCCTCATCCTCGGGAGCTTTCTGACATCATTCCCTAAGCTCGTGAGCTCTGATAGGGAGGAAGGCAACTTAGTGTTCTTGATCAGCTCTGGCCATTTCTCGGAAGGGTCGCGTCCATAAGTCCAACTTGCTCTTTAAAAGCAAGAACTTTCCTTTTGGTAAGGCTTGGTAAGAATGTCAACTATCTGATCATCAGTGGAGATGTGATGGAGCTTCATTGCTCCTCTCTGCACCATATCCTAGATATAATGATACTTGATCTCAATCTGCTTGGACTTATCATGAAACACAAGATTTTCTACAAGACAAATCCCACTCTTATTGTCACAATATATAACTGTTGTATCTAGAACTTCTTTAGCCAAACTACCTCGCAGCTATCCATGCTAGCAACAATGTACTTAGCTTCAGCTATACTCAGTGGAACAATGTTTTGCTTTTTGCTCATCCAAGAGATCATGACAGATCCCATGCTAAAGCAACACCCAAAAGTGCTCTTCCTATCAATAGAGTTACCAGTCCAATCAACACCAGTATATGCTTGAAGTATTTCAATCCTAGAATGATAGTTCCATGCAATTATCTGAGTACAAGTTTTGCAACAATCTAGTGGACATGAAAGGGATCAATCATATATTGACTTAAAGTATTTACAACAAAGCATATGTCAGACCTAGTGTTTACCAAAAACATCAAAGCACTAATGAGTTGTCTATATCATGTGGGATTTGCCAAATTAGGTCCTGCAACTTTGCCACATAATTTCTTAAAGTTCATTTCCATAGGAGTATGCATGGACTTAGATTCGACCATAGCAAATCTTTCAAGAATCTTAACAACATATTTTCCTTAAGAAGACAAATTTCACCAGGTCTTTGCCAAAACTCTAGACCCAGAAAGTAATGCATCAAACCAAGGTCTTTCATTTCAATTGCAGAAGTTACCTCTCTCTTACATTGAAGGATAAAAGGTTCTCCTCCTGTCAAGAATAAATCATCAACATACAATACCAAAATCGAAGGTATACCTTGGACTTTCTTGAAGTAGAGGTTTGGGTCTACACTGCTTCTTGTGAAACCAAGCTTTATCAGGTAGCTATCGTTGTGAGCATACCAAGCTCTTAGGGCTTACTTCAACCCATATAAGGCTTTCTTCAGTCTGCATACATGAGTTTCCTTGTCATGCTCTTCAAAGCCTTGTGGCTGTTCCACAAATACCTCTTCCTTGAGGAAGCCATGCAAGAAAGCAGTTTTCATGTCCATTTGGTGAAGAGTCCATCCCTGGCTAGCAGGTAAGGCAACAACAAATTGAATAGTAGTATATCAAGCTATAGGTGCAAAAATATCATCATAATCTATTTCCTCTTTCTGAGAGAAACCTCTAGCTACAAATCTAGCCTTATATTTTTCAATACTACCATCGGCATGATGTTTAATCGTAAACAACCATTTGGAAGTGACAATAGATTTACCTTGAGGTCTAGGAACCACTTCTTAGATATCATTCTGGATGATGGACTCATATTATTTAGTCATGGCATCTTTCTAGACTTATTCTTTTGCAGCTTCTTCAAAGGTGCATGGTTCTGCCTGAATGATGTTGCTCATGGCAATAACATACTCTTGAAACCGACTTGGCTTCTTGCTTTCTCTGAACGTTCGTCTTGGGGCAACATGTTGTTCAACATCTTGTAAGGTATCTCATAGCCATAGTGGTCTCTTTTTAGTTGGAGGATCATGTGGTGGAGGATCTAGCGGATCCATGGAACCCATTGCATTACCAACAAGCTCATTCTCAAGTTCCGGTTCAGACTCAGATGCAGAGTCTTTTTCATTAATAACTTGTCTTTCAGCAATGGTAGGAGGAGAGTCTCTTGTTTTTCTAAGAGATGCATCTTCATCAAATGTTACGTCTTGGCAAAACTCTATAGTTATTTGACCAGGTACATAAATTCTTTAAGCTTTTGAATTATCACAATAACCAACAAACGTACCTTTCTTACTTGAAGCTTCCAATTTGTTCCTTTTCTCTTTTGGCACGTGGAAGTACATGGGACAACCAAAGATTATCAAATGACTCAGCTTAGGCATTTAACTAGTGAAGACTTCTTTAGAAGTCTTATTCTCTAAAGCCCGATGAGGATTTCTGTTTTGCACATAAACAACAATATTTGCAGCTTCTCCCCACATAAACTTTGGTAGCTTTTGATCATGCAACATGGCATTGACTGCTTCCATAATGGTTCTATTCTTCTTCTCAACCACACATTTTGTTGTGGATTCACAATGGTTTCTTTCTTTATTCCCGCGTCTTTGCAAAGATCATTAAAATCATTGGAGGTGAACTCTCCCCAATTATCAGATTTGAAAGATTTGATCAACTTTCTAGTTTGATTTTCATTTAAAGCCTTGAAATCTTTGAACATGTCAAATGCTTCCCCTTTCTTTTTCAAAAAGAATACCATGTCTTGTGAGAAAAATCATGAACAAAAATAATGAAATACAAGTAGCCACCAAGAGAAGTAACAAACATAGGCCCACATAAATAAGAATGTATGAGCTGAAGTACCTGCCTAGTTTTTGTTCTTCTTGAAGGGAATGGTCCCTTTATTTGCTTTCCACTTGCACATCTTTGACAACCTCCTTCATGATCCATTCTGATCTTAGGCATTCTAGAAACCATCTTCCTTACATGAAGTAAGGCTTTGTAGTGTAGGTGTGTAATGTTCCTAAACATGAATCTGAGTGATATACAAAGCATGTAAACAATCCAACAACTAAAAAACGAAATATACATTAAGCACCCATGGAAACACTAGAGAACTGCTGAGCCATTTTATTACTTCTTCAGGAGAAAATACAATAATAAAATAGAATGGTGCACTTGGGCTTGTCTCAATGGACAAGCATGACAAAACCCAGGTGAGAAAATGCTGAACTGAAGGCTGCTACAATTACTGCACCAAACTAAACTGCGCTGCCCCATAAAACTGCTCTGTTTGCCGACTTCGAAGGGCTGGAATCAGTGCTTCTTGTAATCATAAAATTATGAGATTTCAGCTCCTTGCTCCTTGGCCTAAACACAGAAAAACCCATGAAGGAGTTGGCCAAAATTTGACCTCAGAATTTTGGCCCAAATTCCCCTTAGCTCCTCTAGTTGCTGGTTGAGTTGAGGCCCCTGTTTTACTCGTTAGAACTGCCCAGAAAATTCTATAAATTTAGGAGTGTGATCCTTGCCCAAAACCTAGAAAAACCCAGACAGGGTTTCCCTTGGTTCCAACCTTCAAAAATTGACCCTTCACGGCTTGGCCCTCCAATTTCGAATTCTGTTGCTGTGACTGATTTTGTCATTCTCTACTCTCCCAACTCCAACAATCCTTCTCAAATGGCCCTCCAAGTGATCTCCTACTTCTCCCAGTCAGCTCCAACTATACAATTCCTTCCTCCAACTCCCACGTGAGCCTAGTGATGGCTATCTGCGCAGTCCCAGGTAATTGTAAATCAGACTGCTGGGATGTTGGCTTTGCTGGCTCCAAACTCGCAAGAAAGGTTAGCCCTTTGCTGCTCTCCCAATCCTCTAACTCTCCCAACAAATGCTTGAACACTGATAGATCCAAACTCCCCTTGTATATTCTCCAGCTAGTCAGAAATACACACTCCCTGTTGTGGCTGAATAGTAGTGCTGTAACACACTCCCAGAACTCCTGAAATACTTATGGAACTGCCTGTCTAGGGCGGGCACGGATGGTCCCCTGAAGTGGAGGTTGAATCTCCCACTTGAGAGATTCGTGGCTAAACAGCCGGTTGAATCAGCTAATTAACAGAGTGAACAGTCAAGTAATTTTGATTGCAAGGAGTAAGAATGAATCCAAAATGCGAGTTGCTCCCTCCTTATAACTCCTTGGGCCTCCCTAGCCTCATGTGGACCCCTCCATCCACCTATTTGATGTTCCCTCCAAGCTATTCGAATAGGCCAATTCGAACTCCCATGTGGTTGGCCCCCACATTCCACTAGCAACCAAATAAAGTTGAATTGCCTCCTAAGTCCCTAAGTCGAAAATGATGGGTTCTCTTCCTTAGCCAAAATTGTGCAAAATTGTGTAGCAACACCCTATTACAAATGTGTTTGAGAAGGGACATGATAGTCCTCCCCTCCCAAATGTTGTTGCCCTTAAGCAACCTCACAGCTGGGTGCTCGAAAATGTGCTCACCCTCCCAGGTGGCATCCTCATCCGGCAAGCTCTTTCAATGCACCAAAAATCACTTGTCCTCAAGCAATGCTTGAGCAAGCAACCTCTCTAACTGTTGCTCCCCACTGTCACTGCAAAATGTGCCAGGGTCCTAGATGTGCCACTGGATCGTGCTTGACCTCTGCACTGTCCTGATATGGAAGAATCCTTCAATACCAGGACCCCAAGCAATCCTGTCCAACATGAAGCTCCCCTCGCTCCACTCACTATCCTGCCCGGTGAAAGTACCTGAAGTCCCTTGCTCCATCAGTAACTCGCTAAAGCCCAATGGAAGATCTGTATGATCTCCCCTACAGTAGTCGACGCATCCCTAAAGGTTATTGAGCTATGAAGTGCTATGATGCCCCAGTTGCTTGCTAATCCGAGAGTGCCACCATGATGATGCTGCGCTACTCTGACTATGTCATACTCCCCATCATGCGCAGCCAGTATCCTCTCTTGGAACTTGATGGTGGAATACTAAAAGAGGCGAGACACATCCTGCCTGGGCATCTCCATGGCACCCAAACCTACCCATCCAAATCTAACTCCGAACTTGTGCAACAATAGAGAATGTCTGCCTCCCCATATGATGAAACCCTCTGTGAACCCCCATGTGTCATCCCAAGAGTGAACTATATCACTCTCTGCCATGACTCCGCTCATCATGAGTGATCTATCGATCAACTGAATCCATGCATCCCATAGCCAGACTTGTTGCAGCATAGCCCTGTCAACTGATGTATTCCCTTTGGCCCTCGTCTCTAGTCCCTGCATGTGATCACTATATAGGCTCCATATATCGTGGGCTAATCTAATGCATGCTAATTTGCCCTGTGCCTGCTATTGTGTAGTACCAGTGATCGCTGGAAGCCACGTGTGCCAAAGAGCTACCCTCTGAATGCAACCAAAAGATGGGTACCCGATGCTTGTAATCGACTCAGGGTATGTGGATCCTTCCTGTCCCTGCCAACCATCTCCCCTGGGTCTGCGATCTGTCCTCTCGATAATGTGCCAATATAAGGTCTGGAGCCCAGACATATATTGGGAAACTACCTCAGTCGTAACCGCTATCCTCTGCTCATGCTTGGTCCCGACATGCCCTGAGAAAAGAGTGATCATATGTCTCCCTCGGGATTAGATCCCTAGATGTAGGCTCGGTGATGAACAATATGCCACCCCTGCAGATGATCACCTCATCCCCCAACCTGTGGCTGTCAACTGACGCACCAACCCAGCGCCACTACTGAAAAGTCCCCCCCTAGTGCGCTGAGTCTCATCTAAATATCTCGGGTGAGCTCTTCGTCCCCCGTGGCTCATGCCCAAAGTGCAGAAAGTCGATAGCAAAATCGGCTGCGCCTGTGAGGGATGTAGAAGAGGGCTAGACGTGTGAGTCCCGACGGATACCATCAAGTATCGCTCATTTGTGTCCCCATCGATCCTGGGTGAACTACGCCCAAAGGTATGCCCAGTGTTTCTGTCCAAGGGTCTCCCTGGAGGCAATACTCCATGACCTTGTTGTGCAGCACTATACATGCCTGCATGCCACCGACCATCCCAATACTCTTGGACATGCCACTGTACACCATGGCGTACCCTTGTACACCCCTAAATACCCTCGACTACGACTATGGCATCTTGTACTGGCTTGGGTCCCGCAGTGTCACTGTTCCTGTCACTCCCCGCATGTACTCAATGCGATGTGAGGTACTCCCACTCCATAGCGCAGTCCAACATACTATGGCACACCACCTTGCATCGCCATGCTCCTCTGCAGGCCCCTGCTCCTTGCTCCATAGCCCTGCACACCACTGGATGTTATGGCCTAATGTTGGGTCTGTATGCATCAGATTGCATCCCTCTACATAACACTCGACGCTATGACATAGCTCTATGTAGTCCTGTGTACCACTGTCCACTGTCGTACCACCCTGTAACATACAGTGTCCTGCATGGGCCAAAATATCGACATTTTTGCTAGTACGCCCTCCATGATGTGGGCTACATCCCCCCATCTGCTTTGAAAGACCTGAGCGGCCCGACTCCCCACATGCTAATGAAAATGACACTATTGCGCCTATCCTCAATAGTCCCTGCATCCCATATGCTAGTAAGAGAGCACTCTCTCCATACAATGCCCTGTCTGATAGCCTGTCGATGCCACCTCCTCCTACCAGCTCCTGCCAAAGTAAGCTAGTCACCCTGTGACTCCACGCACTGTCAATATGCCAAGACAACTCATGAAATTTGTCTGCTCGCCTGTCAAACCATCCTGTCACTAGTGCTGACTAGGGCTCTGATGGAGATCTGAAAATGTGGGTGCGCTCAAGCGTCAAATCCATCCCGTAGCTACTACCATCACCTATCAGCTCTATGATATGATTGAAAATCCCACTCGGATCCCAAAAATAGTTCGGCCCTCGAGTCCCTCTGGTAATCCATGGCCTCTGCTGACATGTGGCCATGGATGTATCCAACCGCCTAACCTGCTCCATCGAGTACCAGCTTAGTATCTCTTGCCATCCAATCCCAAAGGAGAGATTGAATGTGTAATCCTTTGTGGAAGAAACAAGCCCTCCAAGCTGATGTGGTATCATGCTCAGCTCAGTCCTACTAACTTGTCCACCCCCCTCGGGTATGTCTAGACAACTTGACCTCCCCCAATCCAACGCATAAGGGTGGGTTGATAATGCAATAGACCCCCCCAGTGGGTCTCTGAAGTGCACTGTGTTGAAAACCCAATGCGTGACCTCTATGCTGCCTCTCATCAATGGCTAGCCTAAGGGATTGCTGCACATCCTCCTCCATCATGGGCTTGATATGAGCCTTCGACTGCTCCTCCATAGACAACTCAATATGCACGATATGATCACCATTCAGCTGTAGGCGACTGTCGTCTGGCAACTCCGTCATAGATCTGGAGGCCTCTGTACCTATCGACTCTTCAACAACAGTGGAGCTGCCTTCCGGAACCTGACCAACTTGTGGTGCATTGTTATCACCTGAGGACTCGGTCACAACCCCGAATACCTCATCAATGGATAACACCTCATCAACGGGTGTATGCTCAACTATATCTTTGCCAACCATGGCCCCTTCAACTACCCTTTCATCTTTTTTCTTAATACTTCTCATCATCCCTGCAAAATCCCACTGAATCTCTATTGGTTTGTGCATACCCCTTAGTTCACAGAATTCCCAAAAAGAGAGGTATGCCTGAATGCCATGACCCAATGATTGGTATGCCCTCTAGTTTTCCCCTAATAACTTGACACCAGTGGCAATCATGTCTGGATTGCCAACTGAGGAATCAATCAATTTCTGCCCCACATCAATCATCATTTGTTGTATCTTCACCACCTCATTCTAGGTGACCGCCATGTTGTTTGATTCTAATCTTTCCCACAGGCTAAGCCAAGATTATGGCTCTGATACCGCTGTAATGTTCCTAAACAGGAATGTAAGTGATATACAAAGCATGCAAACAATCCAGCAATTAGAAAAATGAAATATACATTAAGCACCCATGGAAACACTGGAAATAGAGAATTGCTGAGCCATTCTGTTACTTCTTCAGAAGCAAATACAATAGTAAAATCGAATGGTGCACCTGGGCTTGTCTCAATGGACAAGCATGACAAAACCCAAGTGAGAAAATGCTGAACTGAAGGCTGCTATAACTGTTGCACCAAACTGAACTGCGCTGCCCCAAAAAACTGCTCTGTTTGCTGACTTCGAAGGGCTGGAATCACTGCTTTCCGTGCTCAGAAAATTATGAGATTTCAGCTCTTTGCTCCTTGGCCTAAACGCAGAAAAACCCACGAAGGAATTGGCCAAATGTTGACCTCGAAATTTTGGCCCAAATTCCCCTTAGCTCCTCTAGTTGTTGGTTGAGTTGGGACCCCTGTTTGACCCCTTATATCTGCCCAAAAAATTCTATAAATTTAGGAGTGTGATCCTTGCCCAAAACCCGGAAAAACCTAGAAAGGCTTTCCCTTGGTTCCAACCTTCAAAAATTGACCCTTCACAGCTTGGCCCTCCTGCAATTTGGAATTCTGTCGCTGTGACTGATCCTGTCAATCTCTGCTCTCCCAACTCCAACGATCCTCCTCAAATGGCCCTCCAAGTGATCTCCTACTTTTCCTGGCCAACTCCAGCTCTACAATTCCTTCCTCCAACTCCCGCGTGAGCCTATTGATGGCTCTCTGCACAGGTCCAAGTAACTGTAAATTAGAGTGTTGGGATACTGGTTTTGATAGCTCCAAATTCTCTGGTGGATCAGCTAATGTGTCTTCAACATACTCTAGAACTTCATGTTTTTCAAGAGTGATATCTAGCTTTGTTTTCCATGGAACAAAGTTTGAAGCATCTTTCAACGTCTCCTCTACCTTGAAATATGACGAAGTCATCTTGATCACAAAACTTTGGCAACAAGTGGAGTTTCTTTAAGTGATCTCTAGTTTCCTTGGATTTGTCTTCAACAAGGCTTTGATACCATGTTAAAATCTAAAAGTTCTATGCAAAAATTTAAAAATTCTTTGCAGAAACTTGAAAGTTCTATGCAGAAAATTGAATGTACTTGCAGAAAATTGAATGTACTTTGCAGAAAGTTGAATGAAACTTAATGTACTTTGCAGAAAGTTGAATGTACTTTGTAGAGGATTGAATGTACTTTGCAGAAAATTGAATGTTCTATGCTCTTACAATTACTTATAATGCAGATTTCTTCTTCCCAAATTTTCAGATCCACAATTGTAGATAGAACATAAACTTAAGGATCTTATGAAGAGAGCCAAACACAAATATGAGACATTGAGATTTTTGGTCCAATGATCAGGGCAAAACTCCTCAAGGGGGAAAACCTAAATGATTCTTCTCCTATTAGATTTTTTCAATTGTTTAGCAGAGTACAAAGAGATAGAGACTGAGAATGAATAAAGTCACCAATGTTTGATCAATTTGCAACTGAAGTGCATTTGCTTTTTGTTTGAAGATCTCCTCCTTCTCTTGACCAGATCATGTCTTTCACACTTGCTCTAACTCTTCCCTTGCTCTTGCTCTTCACTAGCTCTCACATTTCTCTTGCACACATTCAACACTTGGTCTCCTTCTTCACAATGAACATGCTCTCACTTGCTTTTGCTTAAATATATGAGAAATGAGAGGAATTACAAAATGAATTCATGCCTTGAGCCAATAATAGGAAAATCAAATTCCATGAGAGAGAAGTTACTTGAGGAGAAGTGTAATCATCCCAAAAATAGAGAGGGAGATACACTTGTCTTGAGGAGTTACAATTCGAATTGGGGAGAGAGAGAGTTACACTTGGACATGATAAAATATTTGGTGAGATTTACAAATTGAATTGAATGAGGGAGTTAGAAGTGCATTTAATGAGAAGGAGTTACAATTTTACCATACATTGAATTAGTGAGGGAGAGTTACATTCTCTTAAGTATGGAGTTACTATTTTATTCCAAGAGAGAGGTTTGATTTGCGAAGTAAAAGATTCTCAATTTAATTTACTTATTCCATGAGAGAATTCATTTTTATTAGTCCATTAAAGGTGAATGATTTTAGAGTCTTTTATAAATAATAGTATCATAATAATAATAATACTAGTAAGGATAAAAATATTAATTCTTGACTTGTATAATCATGATTGATTTGATTTTTAAAGTGGATTCATATGTCGAGATCATCCTTGATCGTTTATACATGACTTTATATTTTTGGAAACTCACTTCCAAATTTAGATGTGACTTACTATTTTTGGAAAGTCATATTGGAATTGTGAGAAATGAAATTTTATTATAGGTGGTTCAGACATAACTGGAAGATATGATTTCTTCTAGGAGAACTTCATCCCTGAGCTGCCAAATTTTAACACTAATTAGGGTTGGAGTCTTCATCAGATGGATGTGAAGACAACCTTTCTTCATGGCATACTTAAGGAAGAAGTATACATGGAACAACCACAGGGCTTTGAAGAACATGATAGGGAAACTGATCCAGGTGGATGTTGGTGGCCACCCACCTGTCCCACTTGGACCGCCACAACTGTCTCTTTTAGTTTTTCAGTTTCCTTAATTATAGCACAATTTACTATTTTTAGTAGTTTTTTCGGGTCCTGAACTTCCGGAGCCATTTTGAGGCCCTAAACGATGTTTTTTGGGAAAACTGGGAACAACATGTGTCCATGGACCGATGTTTCTCTTCCTAAAGTTGTAGTCCTCAGAGAGATCTTTCTAACGAGCTATTGTCCGCGTCAAACAAAGATCGTATGCCAAAAGTTACGACCCCGGGAAGTTGATGTACCAATTTACCCAAACGGGGTCCACAGTTTGGCGTTTCATCTCCCAGGGTTAGGTTTTTGGATGTTTAGGGTTTTCCATTGTTCTCAACAATAAATAGGCCTTCGAGCCTCATTGTAAGACAGTTCAGAGGCATGTAGCTGCCACATCTCTTCTCAGAGATAAGCTACCATCGCCCTAGCTGGTTTATTTCCATTTCTGTTTGTAAGCATATTTCAGTATTTTACATTAATGAAATGAAACATTATTTCTGCTTCATCTCTGTATTTATGGTTATAATTGTAATTTGTTGTGTTCTTGTTTAAATCCGAATCAGTGGTATCAGAGTGGTCTGCTTTTTCTCTGTTTTTCTTTGCATGTCCCCAACGAGGTCGGGATATAAGGAGTTAGGGCTTGAACTGGTCGAACCTCTGCAAGACCAACCTCGCAAATCTCTGGCCTCCCATGGCGGATGAAAAGAAAGAGGAGGGGGTAGGAGATCCTATCAAAATCTTGCTCGAAGAAGCCCTCGAGCGACAAAGGAATGCGATGATGGAAAACTTTGCCCATATCTTTCAGCGACTACCCAGAGGCGATGCATCGGCTTCCAACTGCTAATCTGGAAACGCCACACTCTTTAAGGTACAAGTTAACTTTGAAATCCCCATATTAGAGGGTCAGATAAATGCAGATGCCGTAGATAAATGGTTAAATCTGCTAGAAGGGTATTTTTCTGTTCATGATTTTTCCAGTTGGGAAAAGATTATTTTCGCTTTTCTCAAAGTAGCCCCCCACATCAAGCACTGGTGGGAAACCCACTACGAGCAGAAGGATGAAAGTACATGTTCACTATTTTCAGCCACACCCACTTGGATTTCATTCCGGGACACCATTAAGGAGCAGTACTACCCTGTCAAAAGCTATGAGGACAAATACATAAAGTGGACCACGCTGTGGCAGGGAAGGGACCAAGATGTGCCGGAGTTCACAAACATTTTTCATACCCTTCGCACACAGTTGGGTATCAAGGATTCTGAGTTGCATTTGGTACTCAAATACTGCAGCTGTCTACATAGATACATCCAGGACGAGATGGAGTTCCTGAACATCTCTTCGCTTGACATGGCATATCGATACATTGTCAAGACCGAGCAGAAATTTAAACAAAATAAGCGAGACTTTGGATTTGCGAATCCGAAGAACAAAGAACAAAGGCAAGGCGAGGTGACCCAAGACACTCCGTCGAAGCCACAAGAAAAGAACAACACCATGAAGCCAAAGGACACAGGGAAGTGGTGTTAGTTCCACAAGAGCCCCACTCACAACACAAGTGAGTGTCGGACCAAGCAGTCACTGGTGGCCGAGTTGAAGGCTTCGGAATCAGATGCATGTTCCGACCCCGAGTCAGAACCCGACAAGGGGAATGACAAAGGGAAGCAGATCATTGATGCGGAGCCCAGCGCCATTGTTGCCATTGCCAAGGTCCAGAAGATTGAGCCCAAAAATTGAGAGGAGAGGGAGCATCTTTTCCACTTACAAATGTGCGTGAAGGGTTCGCTGCTGCAATTCATTGTCGACAATGGCAACCAAAAGAACCTCATTTCAACAGAGGTCGTGAAGCGGTTGGGCCTACTGACTACACACCCACAACCGTACAGCATAGGGTGGCTTCACCAAGGACGAGATCTTCGAGTTCGCCAATAGTGCCGCCTTCCCTACAACATCAAGCCCTTCATAGACGAGGTATTGTATGATGTTGCACCTCTTGATGTTTGTGATGTACTATTAGGCCAACCATACTTATGGAGGCGACATGCTGTGTATGGGTCAAGGCCTCGCACTGTTATTATTTCTTTGGGTAATTCATTATACAGGATACCGGAGGTAGCCCCACCTATCGCCACCTCTTTGATCACTGCTAAGAAAGGCAACAAGCTCATCTCCCAGAGTAGGAAATTTATTTTCTGTCTGGTTCACCCTCAAAGTGAGGGGAAGATTGTCGCCACATCCAGGATCCCTGCGAAGGGTTCTTCCACGCAGCAACAACAATAGATGGATATGGTCATGAAAGTAGACAGGAACATCTTCTCCTCACCCACAAGGGTACCATCACACTATCAGGTCAAGCATTCATTTGATCCGACTCCTAGAGCACCTCTACCCAACGGGTCGATATATCGTCGCTTCATTCTTGAAAATGCCAAGTATAAGCAATGACATGATCAACATCAGGTACCACATAAGTTTCAAGTGGGAGACGAAGTCTGGTTGCATCTTTAGAAAGAACGCCTTACAAGAGCCCATACCAAGGCTGTGGGAAACAATGCTTTGGAGCACAACATTTCCCCATTCTTTCGCTTGCACCGAGTGTTCAATGTGGACCACCCTCGACCATGCTTCCCACCATTACTGGACACATCAGAAGTTGCAGAACAGCTCACCAGGGACCTAGCTCAGCAGAAGTTTCCTCATCTCAGGGAGGAACTGAACGCAATGGGGACCAATGCTTCCTAAGGGGGGAGGAATGATCCAGGTGGATGTTGGTGGCCACCCACCTATCCCACTTGGACTCCCACAACTGTTTCTTTCAGTTTTTTAGTTTCCTTAATCATAGCACAATTTACTATTTTTAGCAGTTTTTTGGGTCTTGAACTTTCGGAGCTGTTTTGAGGCCCTAAACGACGTTTTTTTGGGAAACTGGGAGCAACATGGGTCTGCTCCCGGGTCCACCTAGACCCATGTTGCTCTTCCAAAGTTGTAGTCCTCGGATAGATCTTTCTAACGAGCTATTGTGCCTGTCAAATGGAGATCGTATGCCAAAGTTACGACCCGGGAAGTTGATGTACCAATTTACCCAAATGGGGCCCACAGTTTGACTTTTCATCTCCTAGGGTTAGGTTTTTGAATGTTTAGGGTTTTCATTGTTTCTCAACAATAAATAGGCCTTCGAGCCTCATTGTAAGACAGTCAGAGGCATGTAGCCGCGACATCTCTTCTCAGAGATAAGCTACCATCGCCCTAACTAGTTTATTTCCATTTCTGTTTGTAAGCATATTTCAGTGTTTTACATTAATGAAATGAAGCATTATTTCTGCTGCATCTCTGTATTTATGGTTATAATTGTAATTTGTTGCATTCCTGTTTAAATTCGGATTAGAAACCCATGTTTGTAGATTGAATAAGGCTAGGGCTTGGTATGCTTAGATCGATGGATACTTGATGAAGCTGGGATTCACCAAAAATAGCGCCAATTCGAACCTCTACTTCAAGGTTGTCCAAAGTATGCCTTTGATTTTGGTTTTATATGTTGATGATTTATTCATGACGGGAGCTGAGTCTCTGATCATCTAGTGTAAGAGGGAGTTTGCCTCTGAATTTGAGATGAAAGATCTTGGGTTGATGCATTATTTCTTGGGCTTAGAGGTATGGCAAAGACCTGGTGGGATTTTCCTTAGCCAAGGAAAATATGTTGTCAAACTCTTGGAGAGATTTGGGATGGTCGATTCCAAATCCATGGGATGGTCAATGTCAAATCCACGACCACACCAATGGAGGCAAACTTCAAGATTTATGTGGTGAAGCTGTGGGACCTGATCTAGCAGATCCTTCTTTGTATTGGCAGCTGATTGGGGCTCTGATGTTTTTGGTCATTACAGGACCAGATATATGTTTTGCTATTAACACCTTGAGCCAGGTCATGGTGGAACCTTTGCATGCTCACTGGGTGGCCGCAAAACACGTGTTGAGATATTTACATGGGATGATCAGCTATGGACTGAGATAGACCTTCGGCGATGAGTTGAGACTGCATGGATATACATATGTAGATTATGTTAGGAGCGTTGCTGATAAGAAAAGCACATTAGTGTGCTGTTTTGGCTTGGGAAATTTTGAGTCACTTCACATTGCTGGAAATTCTGCTTCCCTTTGCAGATAAAACTGATCTCCCTCTAAGTCTGAGAAACTAAAAATCGCTGTGAACAATTTCTGACAATTCTATCTTCAATCATTGCTGATCTCGATCTACTGGTGCCCTCACGCTATCACTGCACCCTTGCTAATATAGCGAATCCATGTCTCTGATGTCTGATTGATGTGTTCTCCAAATACCCTTCAATTCCCTCATATAATCTCTTGTTGACAAATCAACGACGATGATCTAATCTCAATCAATGGCAAAGATCATCTTGACCCCTTCAAGTGACTTTTCCGAAAGTCTCTAGATGAAAATTGTTTTACCTCAATTAATTCTAATTAATTAAGCCATTTCCCTAAGTTTGAATTAGGAAAATCAATAAACTGGCTAATTAATTCTAATCAAGGCCTTTTCCTAAGAAACTTTTTCTGGGTATTCGAGAAAATGTGTTCCTTAGCCTCATAGACACCATCTAAGACTAGAACACCTGTCTGAGATACACGAACTAACACTTTGTCCACTATTTCCTGACTGTCCTTTGCCTCCAAATTCACATAGGGATTAGCTCCTTTTGACCTCTGGCAATTGCTGCTTATAGGAGGACACTTTCTTTTTTCCATTGTATAATGCTAGCATCAAACATCTTGCTGTTAGGCCCTCCTTTGCCTACCAAAGTCACTGTAGCCCTTACTGTCCATTTCAGTATGCAACAACATCCTTTTCTCAACTCTGCTAACCTTCCTACTACTAGAGATTACCCTTAGTCAACCTTAGGTAGTTCTCAGACTGTCTGTCCTAATTCTTGAGGCCTCTCGGACTTGCTCCTGGGGCTAGGCTAGCTTGTGGCCCTTTGCGGCCAACTCTAAGGCCCTCCGTGGCCCCTCTGTGGTCCTTTGCTGCTTGAACTATTTAACAACGATGAACACCCTTATATAATTACAGACCCTCGGCTAGGTCTTCTCCTTGACTACGACCAATCATTAGCTCCTACAAATCATCGAATAGACTTGATCTGGAACATAAAACAAACCTCTTTTATGTGTCTCCTCCAATAGTGCTATTCAACCTTTTCTTGAGTAGTTGCGACTCTCTTCTAGGGCTTGCTCTTGCACAAAATGAATCCTTTTTGCACTTGTCTTGACCTCTCCATAGGTCTCCAATATATAACTCTATAATGGTTGCCTTAGGAGCCTTCTTTCTCCACTAAGAGCCTCCTCAACAACAATTAGAATATTAAATTAATTAACTTGGTTTCTAAGCTCACAACTTTGGGTCCAAAACCCCCAGACTTGGGTACTTTGCCCACAAACCTCCATTTTACTGGGTTTCTCCTCACAAGTGAAGCACTCAAGACTCGTGGGAGTACCTACCAAGCTATACCATTTTCAATAGAATCAATACTATCCTCACTTTCCATAGGCTGAAATTTCCTGTCCCCTCCAAGCTATCCTCAAACCTCAAACTTGTAGCCATGTAACATACTCAACTGATAATGAGGTGCAACCTTTTTCTTGATGAACAGTTTGCAACTCTCTTGCAAACCATGGCGTCTTTCTTATTTGGTTTTCCCTTCTATCATATGCTATGATACCATGCAAATTTTAATTTGACCCAATCATGGTTTTCAATCTCAATAAGTTTCTCAGTTTCTTGCTATTAGGGTTTAATGCTCATACACAAATGCATTGAAAAATTGAACTTATGAAATAATACACATTGAATCATTTATTGCAAGCTGAGCGGAAGCTAGGGAAAACAAGCACATTAAACTACATAGAAATTTTTGGGCAATACCCTTGGAAAAACCCCATGTTAGGATATTCTGACACATATGAAATAGTTAAGTATAACTTGGTCTAGTGTAGAGTTAGGTAAAGTGTGTTTCTTTACTATGTACTTTTGTAACTTACAATCCGACGGTCACGATATGTAGTGATCCGACGGTTCATTCTCTCCTCGGTATTACTGACACTTGATCCGTGGCTTAACACCCGATTGGTCCATGATCTCTATTTAAAGAGCATGGAGGGTCATTTCTAGGGTAACTGTTCATGAGAGAAGCTTATGTAAATTTTCATTCTTTTATTGATAAATTGCCTGAAGTGGCTGCATTGGCTCAGGCCGTGGATTGTTTCCCTCTTTGAGGGTTTTAACCACGTCAAGAACACTGGTGTACTGATCTATGATCTGTTTGTGAGCGGTGTTCTTTGGTGTTCTGTTTGAGGAACTTACCCTGTAAATTCGTACACCCCAAAGGGAAAACTGGTAGAGAGATTTTTATTATGAGACCACAAAAAAATAAAATGAGTTTACAACAAATTTGTTTTCTAGCAACAATTTATTGTACTTATCTCGAATTTTGAGTCACTTCACCTCGAAAATTGTGCCAAGACAAGATCTTTCTACAGAAGAGACCGCCTCGAATTTTGTGTCAAAACCCTTGATTTTTGTGCAAAAAATACTGCCTTGAAATCTGTGCTAAACTTTTTCAATTTCTGTGCAAAAATAGATACAAGGACCCTTGATTTCTTTGCCTTGAATTTGGTGTAATGACTGCAATAATTGTTGTGCATTCTCCTTGGTTTGTGTGTTCCTCGCTGTTTCTCTCCTCTTTCTTCAGCTCTTCTCTCTCTCTCTCCCCAAAAAATTAATTGAATAATTTTGTGTCTTTCCCTAGAAACTCCTTTAATGTCTCATCATAAGAAATTTTACCTAGCCCTGTGATCTAGTGGCTCAGATTAAATTCTTGGACATTGAGATCAATGGTTGTGATATAATCTCTCATTATCACAACTGAAATAATTTTAAAAACATTTTGTTCATTAATAATGCACAATAATCACTTTAACCTTATAAAAGAATGTTAATGTCCTAAGGACCATTTTCGGACATTCTCCCACATGCTGGACACCGAGCCAATGTGGAAGACACTTGTTTGAGATAAAAACTTCAACAATCTTCTGTTTTGTATTTGAGCTATGAGGTTGGCTTGTAACCTCTATCTTGTGGATCACTTAAATTAAACTTGTAATTAGGGCTTCACTTGTATTTTTTGTAAAAAAATGAGGGAGTTAGGTCTCATATAAATAGAGACTCCACTCACTTTCTTTTCATCATCACATGTTACATTCTTTTCCTCTCTAGAAGAGTGCGAGTTAGTCTTTGTGCTATTATGGGAAATATGTGATCTTTTGGTGATGCGACTTTCTTGATGATTCGACTTTTGCATGGAGATGTTATTTTGGGATTGAAAAAAGTGCCTTTTTTGGAGAATTTTGTGAGTTTAATGTCTTATAATTGTTATTTTGCGTGTTGAATCAATGAAGTAGGGTTTTTATCATGCCATGGCTAAATGCTTAATTATTGTTGAAATCTTGCTACATTTTTTGCATGTCAAACTGTTCTCTTAAAGGTCTATAGGGAAACCTACATGTGCAGCCCCTATATTTAATTTATCCCCTCACAGGAATAATAGTTAGGGTTTTGAATGTGGATGTCCTAGCCATCCCCACTTACTCTATCAGGGTCTATCCCTTGAAGTTTATCCCTAAAAGAGCCCATTCAGACCTTTTAGGACAAGGCACTAATCATTGGTGTGTTGATTATACATAAATTTTTTTAAATTTCATCTTTTCTCTCTCCTAGACGTCTAGGGTAGCTGCTAGGGTTTCTAGGTCTGATTTACACATTAAAGTGAATTTTGTATGGATGAATGTGGCTCATAAATTAGGATTTGCACCTATAAATTGTGTAAAGGAAAAATCTAACATAGTGCATGGTTGATACCTTGTAATTGGGTCTGACGTCAACTTCTTTTCACTCTTTATGCATACCTAACAACCATAAAATCAATATCCTACCCTAACCCTAGTGTCTATTGGAAGACCTTTGTTCCTTTTTTGTTGATTATCATTGGAAAGCCTTTTCTTTGGCTGCTACATATCATTGTGCACCTTATTATTGCATATCAATGGAAACCTAACTTATAGCCGCCTTATCGTTGGTCTAGAGTCTAGACATAGAGTATTCGAACCCTGGTATAGAACATCTAGGGCTCTCTAGGCTTTGCCAATACTCTATCCAATATTATAGACCTCTTATTCATCATCTTGAGCCGTAGCATTAGAATATTCTTTAGATGATCTAGGAAAGCCTCCCTTGTGGTTAAATACCACTAAAGTGCAGGATAAAAGTTGCTAAGGTGACAGTGGGAACCCTTTCTCTTGTTGCCATAAGGTCTGGCCCTGACCAGTGAGGCTTTGCACTGGGCCTGCTAGATTTTGTGGCAACAGTACCAATTTCAATCCCAACCATTTCAATTGTACATTCACATTGACATTTATTAAAAGATATTTTGCTCGAAATATATGGAAAGCAAAAGCCAATATTTTTTATATGTGAATATTTGGATGAGCAATTGCACAAAATGTTTGTTTGTAATACCCCAGGGATCAAATTTACTCACTGGAATAGTTTGATCTGTGCATTCTAATGTAACATTAATGTTTTAATTTTTTGTTAATGCAGGAACAATTGCGATCACAACTTCAAGTGGTTCACACTCAGGAAACTGAACATAAGGAAAGGTGAGATAATGGTGTTTAGTGGTTTGGGATTTTTTTTTTTTTGTTATTTTACTTTCATAATTGATGCTTATGTTTTTGTAGTTTGTGGTAACTCACTCCAAAATCATTGCCTAAATTGAGTGAAATGAATAAACCTTTAAAAGGAGATTACCTAGTTAAAATGATGTTAGAGTATTCTAAGTCAATGAAGTGCATGATTTAAATTGATAGATGCGTCTTGTTTGTTAGTATCCGGCAGTACATGATGACTACTTGAATTTTGTGATGACTTGAAATTGTCCTTTGGGAAATCAGCCACAAAGTGTTCTGAATGGACAGTTCAGGGAAGGTATTTCTGTCATTGACACAATCCATTTTTCTTCAGATACAGTGCTTTCTGATTCTAGTGAGGTACCCCACATAGAACCTGCTGATCAAATATGTTTATATCTGTAATACTATTAAACTATTTTAAATCAGCACAATAAACATTCAGATCAGCAATATATATTTGCAAATCTGTAAATATCAAATTCTCCAAATAAATCGTTCAGAAGTAGCTTAAAAACAAAAAACTCAATGATTTATTAAGTCTAATTTCCTTTTAGTGACTGTTGCATGTAGAAAATCCACGAAACTCTGCAACTGCTCTAATGAACAATCTGAAAGCTAGTTTCTTTTCATCAGGACACAAATTTTCTCTACTTATTTGCAACGGAATAGAACAAAAATAAATCACAGTCACACAGTGGCAAAACACAATATTTTTCTAGGGAACCCATTCTGGGAAAACCCTCTGCTTGTTTGAGAATTTTATTGATAGAAGAATGAGCAATAGATCTCTTACAATACAGTATTGTTTCACTGGAAACCAATATGGTTTTCTCTGCTTGTCCTAAGCTGAAACACCCTTGAAAGACTTCATCTTACTTCCCTTATTCTTTGCATTCTCCTGCATTCCACCTCAATCTATGCACATGGGCTGCTCCTATTAACTAGGAAATACATCCTAATTGCTAGCACAAAACCCAAGGGAAAATAACTTCTACCAATCTGTGCACAAGCTTCTCTTGCACACTCTTCCTCTCACAAGCTCACATACACATAAACCTGTGCTCTCTATTGCCTTGTCTCACCAACTCGTGCTCACAAAACAATGAATACAATTGTGCCTTTCGATCTCCTTATAAAGTTATAAGCAATTCGAATGGGCTAAATCTAGCAAGATGTATTTTTGGAAAGCTTAACTGGTGATTGATGAGTTAACTAGTCAACCTGACTCATGCAACCCGTCTAGTCTCAATTTAGAACTTTAGACTCAATCACTAGTCCTTTCCAAAGATAACTCGCACTAGAAGACAACAAACTGAGCCTTCCACTCTTGCATATCAGTCAACTGCTTCATGAATTGTCCTAACTTATAGGAATTTGTTCTAAATTTTAGGAATTCTTCCTAATTTTTAGGAACTCATCCTAACTTTTAGGAACTTATGCATGCTAAGGAAAAACTGCTTCTGATCTCTTTGACTAAGGCACAGGTCAAAGAAGGACCTTTCTCGCTACTATTTTGAACATTGCATGGATCCCTTGGGCAATTTGGAGAAGAACATAAAGAATGTAACCGCTGAGAGGGGATGCCACATTACATCCTAACAACAGCTTGTGTAGAAGGAATTCAACAAGGCAGTGACAAATTTTTTATCTTATTGAATATATAGTCTCATATAATAACTTAATAAGCCAAAACTGAAGCAAAGATTCACAACAACCATGAAAACAGGAGAATCATTTAATCAAATCAACCAAGAATTATATCAACCAGAGCTAAGTTCATACATGCTCTAGCCAACAAAATAACTGATGCAGGAGCATGAGGCTTGAAGACAAAAGACTTCGAATTTTATTCAAAAAATACAAAAAAAGTTTACAAGCAAAGGAGTGGGATCCTTTAGCTGTCACTTTACAAAGCTTCTAGATAGGATTTGAGCTAGAATTCAGGGATTTGAATTATCTTGTAATTAATTCAAGTAGTTAGGCTTAGTTGAGATTCTTGAGGAGAATATCATGCAGATTAGTTATTATCTAGGATTAGGCAGTTTCGATCCATTGATTTAGGATCTGGTTGTTGTATGTACAGGTATTTATGTAAGTTTTGAATTAGTGTAATGGGATTTGGCTGTGGAGGATTGGATTGTAAAATTTGGAATCTCTCTGTGTCTCTGTGTATTCTGTGCATGAATGGTCAATCCCGGAGGTTTTAATTTCCTTCGAAATATTTCTGAGTTTTGTTGATTTCCAGTTTGAACCTCTAGAATTAGAGTTTTGTATAATCTTGTGTTATCGCATCTAAATCTTCATTCACTGTGCATTGAAATAACCTGGATATATTCGAAATCACAGAGTTAGTTAGCGATATCCTGAATATGATAGATAAGAACTAAACTTGGCGGAAGTGCTAAATCTTGGCAGAACGAGGAAAACCTGATAAATTTGCGAGAAACCCAGGAAAAGATCTGAATCGTCTGATCGACAGATCCAACAGATCTAATGGTCATCGCATGCCAACAAGCGCATGCATTAGTGAGAATAGAAAAGTGGTCTTTGTAGGTGTAAGTTGTATCTCGCACGGTCTCAAGGTGGTAAGTGGTATTTTGAAAATTCACGCGATTAGCCTTAACGGCTGACACGTAGCACGCGAAAACCACTTTTCTCACGTGCTCTCAGTGTGTTATACATCGTGCAGGATTCCATGTGAGATTACACGACAGCCATTGGATCAAGCGGGATTGATCAACGATGGAGATCGTCCGGGCTAGTTGGCGAGCGGGTGAAGCAATAACCATCAGATTGAGGAATGAGATTGGCGACGAAGATTTAATGCGCTAAAGGTTTGTGGAATTTCAGATGCGATAAGGATATGAATTGTAGTTTTACTTCCTTTCGATTCCATGGGAAAAGTGGAAGTTTTCCATATTCCAGGGAAACTAACCAGTTCTGCGATTTTAGCAGAATAACTAAAACTGGAGGTTGATGACTGATACTCCAAAGGAAACCCGAGAAGAAGTTCCACCTGAACTTGAAGGAATAGTTTCTAGTTTTGAACGATTATCCTTAATACTTGTGACCAACCCACCAATATCTTAGCCCTCTTTCTATTTCAAGGAATCTTAGGAGATGTGCAATATCACTACATCGATTCTTCTCTCAACCTTAAGTTCATTGAGATGGAATCTACAACAACGTGAAGTATCAGATTTTGATTTTCTAAGCTCCAAAATTGCAGTTCCTTAAATGTAAATCCATCATGAGGAATGGAGAAGAAAATGGACATGCTAGAGAAGATTTTGTTGAATTTTGTAGCTATGGTCAGTCTTCATATTAATATATTGATGTAAATCATGATCTTCATGAGAAATTCAAATTTTATATTTATCAAAAGAACAAAATTAAATTTCTTTAAATTATTTGTTTTGGCACCACAGGTGTTCAAGTCAAATCTCTCCCCTTCAAGTCGGCTCACCTATTGTTAGCACCCATTCGACTCACATGGTCTCTATATAGTGATGAATATTTGACTTCCATTCCAAGCATTCGATCTGAGCATCATAAATAATATCTTCTGATTCAATGAAGCAAGAAGAGGAGAAATTACAAAGATTAAAGTGCACTGAATCTCTCTTGAAGACCGAATCTTTCTAAGGCTTATTGTTATGTATAAAATTAAATAAATATTAATTACGATTAAATTAGGAAAAAAGGGCATGATCAAAAGATCATGACCCCTCATGTAAAGGCATCGAGGCTATATTTAAGCCAAGGATCGTTATTGTAAAAATCGTCATTCAATTTATCATATAATATAATAAAAACATTTTATTTTACAGTGTCAATCTCTCTGTAACATTTGGTATCAAAGGTCTAGGATTCGTGCCCTCCGTTGTCTTCTGCCATTGCCCTTGTTGCCACTGTAATTTGCTCCACTGTTCGTAGTCACCGTGTCTTGCTAACTTCCTCTCCTGTTCGCTGTTTCCCCGGGCCGCTTTTCCATCCTCATGTTGTTCCACAAACCCAACATTTTTTGTCACGCACTATTCCGTCGCTACACAAAAAAGCCATTCTGCTCAATGTCTGACCACTTCACGTACTTTGTTGTCATTTCATGACTGTCGTGTACTCGTTACCACCCTATTTCCTTTCTCCCTGCGAACCCGATGTAATCTGCAACTTTGTCTGTCAAACCTTCGCCGACATTTTCCCACTATAAATCCCTGTCCCCTGCTCTCGATCCTCACGCCATAACCTTGAACATCATGCCTATTCGAACACCATTTGCTATCTCTTTGCCCATTTGTAACCTTGTCATTTAGTTTACATTATTAAATAATTATTAATTATTATATATGAATTATAATTATTATATAGCATTTAATTGATTGTTAATTATATTTATTTATTAATTGTTTTTAATTAATAATATAATTAGGTATTAATTATAATAATTATATAGTTATAAATAAATTATTAATTATATATATTTAATAAATAATTAAAATATATGATTAATAAATAGTTTAAATAAGAAAAGAAGTGGAGGAGAAGCAAGTCAAGTTGGAATATCACACACTACGATTCACTCAGACAACGATGAGCCTTTTTAGTAAAAAAATGGAAGACTTCGAGAAGAGGCTTACTGAGAGTGACACGAACGTTAAGAAGCTCTAGGATAAAATAGATAGTATAGAGAATCAGCTCCAACAAAATTATGATGGCCTTCGTAAGGACCACAAAGACGTGCGAAATCGGGTTGATCATAATCACAATCAAGTGATGGGTATGCTAAACCTGATCTTTCAAGCAAACAACAATGCCACCACCCAACATTAGGATGCAACCACTCAACAACAAGATTGGTCGAATACATCAAACTCATAAAGCCCACGTCGGACTCTCGAATCTCGACATTCGTCTACCATACCAGAACCACAATACAATATACCGAATTTCCAAAAAATGTTGATTCTGTTAGCACTTTGTAATTTCCTTTAGGTTGAGAAAGGATTACAAAGGTAACCACAAACCACTTTTAGGCTAGGATCCAACCCTACTAGCCTTGGAGAGGGCTCTCTCACTAGGGTTTTTCTCAGTCAACCTGATGACTGAATGATTTTTGATCTTAGGTTGGTTATGAGGATTAGAAGAACAAATTTGATTTACTATTTTGAAGGCAGGTAAGAGAAGAAAGACCCACTCAACATAGAACCAATTTTAGCTAATGATTTCAAGTGAATAGGGATAGTGAAGGTGATTTAGGCAGGGGTAGGATATGCAGTTTTGCTGATAATATAACTTGATTTCATTGTAGGGAGGGTGAGTGTAGAATCATGAGGATGACAATTAGAGCATCAAGTCACAGATGAATTCGAATTGCCATTAAGAGGAAAAAGACACATAAAATGTTCAACTTATATAAAACAGAGCACAACAATGAATTCTGCAATATTTACTCTTAAGCTAAAACATGAAGACATGTTTAAAACCATAATATAAAACTGATAGCACAAAGGACAACATACCAACAAAGGTCTGACACAAGAATCCCTGTCAAACTCCTTTTACCTTTTTCTATTCACTTGAGAAATTGATACAAAATACAAATTAGCAAGCCTTGCTTCTTCACGCTAACCAACATAACCTTTTTCTTAGTTTTTAACATATTATGCACATCAAAATATTCCACTCCCACCTAGCAGGGTCGAATTTCTCAAAAGGAAAACCATTTATCATCTGGATACATCGAACTTTCACTTACTTTGCAGAAAGATAGGAACTAATTACCTAATGCATTTCTTAGCCTAATACATCATTAAAATTAGAAATAATCATCACAAATAATTAACCATACCATCCTAAGGATTAATAACACCTAACTACATGATTAAGCAACTTCTGGAACCCAAAAAACTCGAATTTACGAGGCAAAATTAAGGCTGTGTGAAAAACGCAGCATCTGCTGCGAATCTTCCAGTTTGCAACAACTTTCGTAGCATTTCAAGTTTTGCATATTTGCAGCCTTCCTTTGATAGGATGGAGCAAAATGATTGCTGACCTCCTGATCCCCTGATCCCCTTTGGCTGGCAATGTAGCAGACTTTTGCAGCAAAACTATCACTTTCGTAGAAACTTCAAAACTCTGAGCATATGATTGATTTCTTCTGATACAAAGTGGCTGAGCCAACTCCTGCCTGCTATGATATCTTTATAACACCTCACAAACCATTTCAAAACCTGAAACATTCATCGCTACATCAAAAGAAAGGACTTTGTAACTTGCGCAACAAGTCCTCGCTGCATTTCTGCAACTTTACCAAAACTGACCTGTGTTGACTTCATGAGAAAAAAGACAAAATTTAGAGCTTAGTGACATCCACTTGATGAAATTTAACTTTGTTTTGCTTCTGCAAGTATATCTAACTTGCCCCTCTTCCTCTTTCTTCTAGATTGCCTTGCCTCAGTCAACTATTGTTTTACTAGTTTGAGTCTCCTTTTTAAGACCAAATTCTGTGTATACATATTTCTCACTTGCCTATTGCGAGGCAAGGTTCACTTCAACTTATGTTTGGCCTTGTCGAGGACAGGTTCAACAATTTGCAACTGATTGAATAACATCAACTTATCCCTTTAATCTTTCTCCACAAGCCAATCTACTTGCTGCTGAACTCCTTCAAGCTGTTCCAACAGTCTTTCAGACTCTTTCTGCTCATCAAATATCACCTTCTATTCTAGTTGAGTTGTCTCCTTCATTTGCATCGCCATTTGGGCAGTAGACCTAGTTCTAGGTCTCCTTGACTGCTCAACTGTCACCTTCACATCTTCAACATCTATGATCTGTTTGCCTTTGTCTTTAACAACATGTACCAATGCTCTCCTTGATGGTTCTCCCTCACTAGGCTAGGCAACTTCTTGTGATATTTTATGCCCGAGTTCTCTATTTTCATGCTGCAAGTATGCTACCATTAGATGAGCCTTGTCCAACTGATCTTGCAGGTGCTTAATTCTCTGATCCCTTTCATCAATTTCCACTTCTTCATGTGCACTCTCTGATATCTCAACAACTTGAACAAGTGTAAGGTCTACATGCAATCTCTTGGCTGAAGCTCTTGTTCTCGGTCTCCTAGCCACTTGTTCTACCTCAGGTGAGAAGTGAAGTTTCTTGGCACTTCTTTTGTCCATTGATTTGTCCTTAATCAAAGGTTTTTTCACTGAGCCAACTGTTACAGATGAGGCCTCTTTGATTGCAACTGATGGGGTATCTCTCTTACTCTTTTGGCTGTCAGAGGATTGTGCCATCCACCCTGAAGAAATAAAAAAGTCTTGCCATGAATGCTCCCTCTTGTCAAGTTCTTTTATCACTAGTAGTTTAATCAATGAAAAATGGAATAAACTAGGTTCAATATGACTCCCCTTTGCTTGAACTCTGTCAGCCATTTTGCTGAGACTCCTAAACAAATAGTAAGGAAGATTCAAGGGTTTCCTGCTTGTAAAATGCATTAGAAGTCTAATGTGGTACTGATAGACTTTGTTGAACCTCCCTTCACATGTAAAATACCTTTGAATCACCTTTAGTAGCTTACTATAGTGGTCCTGCAGATAACTCTTTAAGAAAACAAACCCATACCCCTCCTAGTATTGTGGCTTCAAAAAGTCTTTGAAATGAGCTAAATCCAACTCCATACCTTTAAACCATTCTTCACCATGTAAAGGGATATCAGTGGCAGCAACTATTGATTGCTTTGAGACAACAAACTCCAAATTTCCAACTTTTACTTCCTTCCCTTTGAAATTTAGTGCAAACTATTTAGTGAGCTGCAAGTGGTGACCCTGGCCCTGAATCTTCTCACAGAATGCAATACAACTAGCTTGTTCAAATGATACCCTAATGGCAGGGTCAAAGTTCACTAGACTAAGGTCTTGGGGTTCATATCACACAATATCTCCTCCTTTTACTTTCTTCTTTCCTTCTGGGGTCTCCATCATCAAATATACAAGTTCTACAATCTCCTCAAAACAAAGATATGATGTTGTTGAAAAGTGGAATATGCAGCACGTTGGAGGCAGGGTACTTTTGCAGCAAATAGGGGAGTTTCGCAACAACTGCGACTCGAGCTCTTTGAAGGGGAAGATGAAATACAACTCTGATAAAATATGTTCAATTGAGGTTTACAAAGGATGTGTTTAGAACTCAAAACAACTTGGTACGCAATGAAAATGAGCTTTATGTAACGAGAGAGGTGACAAAGGCCTTTGCGCAACAAAAGTTAGTGCATTCGTAAGTTTGAATAGCTCAGGTTTCTTTCAGACTCTCAGACCAATTGAGGGATAAAATACATATCACATACAATGTACAGAACCCCACATGAGATGAAGAAAACCTTACTTAGAGCCGTGATGATGTTTTTCCCAAATGTGCAACAATACTCGGACTTTCGTAGCAATATCCCGATTTTCGCAGCAAGTCTTTGATTTTTGCAACAACTCCTCTTTCCAACCCTGCAATGCTCTTCTTCGACCTCCAAAACCGCTCTAGAGCCAAGATGAATTTCGAATGAGGGGAAATGAGGAGCCACAAGCAGATTTAAACTCTTCATGCCATTAGAGCCTTCTTTGAAATCAGGATGGCCCACTTGTTGATGCGAGAGATGAGTAAGGGATATCTTTGCAATGATGACCATGACATGACACAACTAATCATAACTTATTCTCAAAGCTGACTCTTATAATTGACATGACAAACATAACTAACTCATGATGACCAAATTTTTCATGACATGACCACTAGACTCTTCCATGATAACATAATGACCCCTTGTGATTACCTTTTCAAATCTTGATCCTTTATGACAAATAGACCCCTTTTGACTCAATTTTTTTTACATGACACTCAATCCAAATCTAGACCCTTTTTACAATAAAGCCCTCTAGACCATATCACTCATAAAACCGAGACTGATATTTAGAAAAATGATCTCAAATGAATAGTAAGACAGAAATGACTGAGATTCCTATAATATAGGACCCTAACAGATTCCCAACCAAATCCCTGTATTCAGTGCACCAGTTGTCACATACCAATGAAGAGCAAAACTTGAGTTGTCAAAATTTGACGGTAATAAGAAACATAATGCAACATGGTTCACTAAGGTAGAGGAGTATTTTGAGGTTTATGATATTGACAATGACGATGAAAAAATCAAGCATGTGTCCATGCAACTTGAAGGTGAAGCATATAATTAGTATATGTGGTGAAAAAGTTCAACATATATGACCTGTTGGAGTAAATCCAAAGATGCTTTCTTTAAACTGTTCCAAGGTGTCATGGAAGAAGAATTTTTCGCAGAATTCACCAAACTAGCATAGAGAGGAAATGTGGATGAGTTTACTAGAGAATGGGAAGCACTAGCCACCCGAGTACTCGGATTATCAGAAAAAACGCCTTATTCAATCATACCTCACTAGACATAAATCATATCTCCAAAATGAAATTAAGCTTCATGTAATTAGATCTATAGAAGAGGCAACATAGAAAGCCAAAGCTACATAGAATAAATTTGAAAGAATACCCCTACCAAAGGTTGAAAAAGTATTTTCAAGACCAAGGTTTCCCCAATCTTTTGACATGGAGAATACAAGGTATGTCCCACCACATCTACACGAAGGAGGAAAATCTAATACAAAGGTGCAAAGAATAAAAGAGTATAGATGTAGACATTGTGGCGAAAAATGGGATCCCAAACACAATTTTTTTAAGGGAAAAGATACGAAGAATTTATAGTAGTATGAAGCAACTTAAGATTTGGATAGTGAAGATTCAAATACAGAAGAAGTTGAGAATTCTCAACAATTTCCCCCAGAATTAGATGGCAAAAATGTTTTGAAAGTATCGCTATCAACCATGATAGGAATAGCCCAACCCCAGACCTTGAAGCTAAAAGGGCATATAAAAAAAACAATGTAATGGTTCTAATTGATAGAGGAAGCACTCACTATTTTTGGATTCAAATCTTGCAAAAAGGCTCAACATTTTCACATATCCAATGCTTAACATGAAAGTAATGGTAGCAAATGGAAAGAAAATTGAAGGTGTAGAAAAATGCCATAGGGTTAGATTGCAAATTCAAGATTACAATTTAGAATCACCGTTTTTTACACTATCGCTTGGAGGAGTGGATGTGGTTCTAGGTGTCTAATGGCTACAAACCCTAGGCACTTTGCCAACTGTTGTCACACAAAGTGTTTAGGCATCACGATAATGCTTAGAGTAAGGGCTGTTACTCTAATCCTCACTTACTCCATTTAGACTCTCTCCTAGACAAGTCAAAGGGGGTAGTCCCTAAGGTAAATGGATGAGGGAAGCCTGTGGAACACAGGCTCTAGGAGACTTGAAGATGGAAAACCTGATGAATTTAGGACAAATCTTGGTTAAGTGAGATGAATAGATTTAACACAAGACACATCCATAGGATATAAATGATTATAGACCAGTGCCTTAGTATTCGATTGACCATAGATTAGGTAAAAACAAGTTATCCAAAGCAATTTACAAATGTGATGAATAATGACGATCATGAACGATTAAATGTAAACGCCCAAAACTCTATCATGCAAGAGATTCCAGATTTAAAATGATTTTTATTAATGACCCAGATCTATAATTTAATTAACTTTCTCCTATAGCCAATATAAATTTTAAAACATTAATCGTACTTGACAATAGAAAAATATTACCACAGAATGACACCAAGGAAATTTATGCAATCAATTCAATTGTTCCATAGGAAATTAAGTTAATGTGGTAAATGAAGAAATTAAATTTTTAATATGACATAGTAAATCAAAAGGATCAATAAATTGAAATTTTAATGGGCCATAGGCCACATTAAAATTTTTAATGTGAAAGTGCAAATCCTCTTTTAATGTAATTCCTTTAGTCATCATAATTTAAAATTTTTATAAATTTTTAAAATTTTTTAGATTTTTTTAATGTTTTGGATTTTTAAAATTTGTAGAATTTTGTAATGTTTTGGATTTTTTATGATTTTCTAGTTTTAGATTTTTTTTTTTTTTTTTGAATCAAAATCAAAATCATAAATTAAAAATAAAATAGTGAAATGAAATGAAATCAAAATATTAAAAATAAAAACCAAAACAAAATCGAATTTCATACGAAACTTAAAAAATATATATGTTAACCCTAACTAAAACCTACCAAAGTAAATAAAAAAAGAAACAAAATCGAAATGTTAAAAAATTTAAAGTCCAAACCTAAGTTAACATAAACCATCAAATGAAAATATAAAAGTTGAACTAACTAAAACCTAAAAGCAATTACAAAACCAAATAAAAAAAAATCGAAGTGTTTTGTTTATCGTTTATGCAGGTTTGACGGTAGGGTTCGATGTCAGCAAGGATGGAGGATGGACATAACGCAAGGGAAGGCTGTGGAGAGGGGAGGAAGCGAGACTGAGCGGGAGGAGAGGAAATCGATGAAGGGAGGCATGGGAAGAGTTGTAGCGGATGAGGACAAGGGTTTTAGGGCAGAACGCAAATATGGCAGCGAAAGCGCTGGCTTGGTTAAGGCTACGACGTGATGGAGGAAAGAAAGCCAACAGATTTGTAGAGAAAGTGGAGGGTAAGTAGCGATGAGGAGTGATGAAGCTGCAAAGAGCTGGGCGGAGCTATGAAAGACGCGAGGGAGGAGTTATAACTGCGTGTTTGAAGAGCAACGAAGGTAGGTTTCGAAGGTAGCTTTCTTTAGTGTGCAGGTCGATGGGCGAGCAACAAGGTAACGAAATGGATGAGTGAGGAAAATGTAGGCAGAGAGAGATGGTTGCAAGGGCTGCAAGTAGGGATTTGCAGCTCGATGGAGAGAGAGTCGATTTGCAGTGAGCAATGATGGAATAGAAGAGGGATTTCTAAACAAAAATTTTGAATTTTGTAGCAAACCCAAAAACCCAAGCGACAGATCGAAAAAACTCAGATAAATGGTAGCCAGAAAACCCCTTAAGATATTTCTAGAAATTCTTGATTAAATGTTGAATCCACTTGCTTCAGATTTAACCCTAAAACCCTCATGAAAATTTCCAGATCTAAGAATTTTGAAATCCTTATAAAATTTTCCAGATTTAAAACTCTTTAAACCCTTAGACTGCAAAATTAATTTGAATAATATTCTTGCATAATGATGTTGATGAACCCCAGAGATCTAGATATTACCCTCCAAGGCCTAGATTTGGACTCTACACAGGTTTCTTCCTCAGATCTGTAGTTGCATGACAACAAGAAACACCCAAACGATATATATACAATGATAAAAAAACTAAAACCCAGAAAAACCCAAGTCAGGAAACCAAAAATAATTTACAGATCTATGTACAAGAATGGTAGATCTATCAGATTTGAGGAGTATGAGTCCAACTCTGCTCCTAGCTCTAATAATTTAATACTCTCAATAGCCAGATCTATCAATTTCCCATATAAAAATTAAATTGTTTAAATTTTAAAGGAGGTGCTAACTCGAAACCCTTCATGCATCACCAATAAAAAATCTTATGATAAGCCAGGGATTAATTTTACTGGGCTCTTTAGAAAACACAGATCGGGAGTTGGCTGGTCCAACTGAAAACTTCCCCTAACTCCCAAGGATCTAAAAATCAAAATTTTCCTGCAAAACTCAATCCAACCATTAAAATAGAGCGAGAAAATGATAATAAAATTCAGATAAATAGAGATACCTGCTAGTACATTCAGAATCTAAATTATCGCTTAAACCCTAGCGATTAAGCAATATACCTTTACTCAAATCACTCTTCAGAAGCTATCATAAATGGCTTAAAAAAATTTATGCATGAAAATGACACATCTTACAATATTTCCATGAATAGTAACACCAACGAAAATTAACCCCAAAGTCTTTCTTTATTATTCAAAAAAAAGATTACAGAAGAGCTTCTTGCTAAGCACACGACTCAAAGGTCGGATGATCTGACTGACGAATGACTTCCTATTTTAAGATAAATCCTCCAACGGCTAGTTTGAGTGATTCTCGTCAAAGCAATCTCGACCGTTGATGAATATTAAAATTCCTTTTAATCTCATCCGTCAAAATATTTAACTATTTGGGGAAATTCGAAATTTTCAATTAAATGCATTTTAAATAATTCAAAAATTAAATTTTTGAATTAATTTCCCCAAGATTTTGACTTTGACTTAACCTCAGGGATCAAAGGCTTAGAATTGATCAAAATAATTAATTTACCTTAATCCTTGGACTTCTTAAAATTTAATTTTTAAGGACCGACAAATTTTGCCTTTGGAGAATTTAAATTTCTCTAGGACCTATAATTAATTAAATTTATGGCTTAAGATTTTAATTAATTCTTGGCCATAAAATTTAATTCATTAACCTATGAGGGGATAAATTATTTTTCCAATCCTTAAGACACTTTACATCATGTTTTTTATATTTTTTACATTTCAAGGGGAAAACCTTTTTGTAATAGACCCTCACAGACTACGCATTTTTGCAACAAAAATATAATCCAACAGACCAATCAATTTGTAATAAAATAACCTAACCAAATAGTTAGGATTATTCCCAAATCACTTTTACATAGACTTGAACTATAACACTAGGACTCGCCTAAGACCTAGTGACAAAATCCATTTCGGCTTTGGGTTAAGACTGAAGGAAAACTCTGCCGACCATCCGAGAATGGATCAGTGAGACAAAAAAACCTCCCGAAATGTAGATCGTCACCAGAAAAGTAGGTTTACCTAAGTAATTACATACATGACATGGATTTGCTAAGATTGTTTACATTATATACATGTTAAACAGGTTTACATTATAACATGATGATCAGGCTGATGATGAAAGCTGTATGCCACAGACACATCGATCAGGTGCTATCGCTTTTGCGAAAAAATGGGGTGTACTATGGGTCGTTTGCACGTAGTGGTCAACACCAACCATAAAAAACAATTTATAAAGTTTAGATGGGAAGGACATAAGTATAAGCTTTATGGTTTTAAACCAACCAAAATCCAGAGTGTCATTCCATCAAATGGTGAAAATGATCCCAAAAGGAGCTCCAACATATATGGTACAATGTCAACAGATGGAAATGATGGCTTCAAAGTTAACGTAAGAAGAACACCTTGAGATTCATGTGAAAATTCCAAATTGGAACCCTATTGCAGCAATTGATATTATTTCTCATAATTGTTAATTAATTAACAATTTATTTGCTACGATAAATATCGAAATAAATACACTGCAACCTTCACAAATAAAGTTCCGCGGAAAAATAAAACGCTGGAAGCTGAGAAATGCTATAGAACACATAAAATTAACACAATTATTTTTGGCTAGAATTCCCGGAAAACCCTTGGGAAAACCGGTGCAACAATCGAGGGTTTTATTATTATGCAGTAGTGAGAAATTCTGAGTACAATTGGATGCTGAAATCTGGCAATCCTACAGAGAAGAATAATAGCAAAAATCTAGTGAGGAATTTCCTCACCCCACAAGAAATCCCTGACACAACTTGCCTTTAGAAACTCAGCCCTCTGACCCTCTGCGTTACACTCTGCGCTGCTCTGCGCAGCCTGCTTGACGTCAAGCCTTTGACTGGTCTCTAATGAAGTCATTCTGGCCTCTGCTAGCTGGAAAGATGCTTCTCTGGTACTGCTTCCTCACCGCTGGAACTAAATACGTCTTTCCCTCTCAACAACTCGAACTTGCCTCTAGAAGTCACTGTGCTGTCCCTGCATCAGCTTCTATGTGGCTCATCTACCTCTCTGTAAATGCACTCACTGGATCTGGAATACTTACTCCCCTCACTGTCTCTGCCCCTCACACATTGCTTCGATCTCTAGCTCTCTCCGACAACTGACTATTGCTACTCTGGAAATCGATCTGGCAAGAAATCGAACTGCTAAAGTGTTTTCTCGATCATCACATTGACCTCCTCTTATAATCCTTTGTTGGAGCACCAACAAATAAGATTAAAACTTAATCAATCTGTGTGAGTTTCTAGATGATTCTCGCCTTGACTTAATTAATTAACGATATTCCCAAAGTTTAGACTTAGTGTGAGTTTCTAGATGATTATTGCATTGACTTAATTAATACTGGTTAATTAACCATATTCCCTATGTTTAAAATTAGGAAATATTTAAAAAATAGTGGAATTTCCAGAAACGATTTCTAGGTTTTGGAGATCTCATATATTCTAGCCTCTCCACAAAATTTCAAGGCTAGAACACATCCGATGCTGCAAAAACTAACACTCCCTCTTAGCGAGGAATGTGTTCTAGTGCTGCACATCTTGCGACAACACCCCGCCTCTACATCATCTCTTGTCATGCTGTTGATGTCTGGTATGCCACTATGAAGTGTCCTCTTCTGCCCTTGATTAGCAGGTTTATTTACTCCATTGCTCTAATGATTAATTGTACTAGAAGGTGAGGAGACGCATTATAACTTATACAGGATTGCAGGTGGGTCTTCATCTTTGACTTGGTCTCCCTATATGGGGTCCAAGCCCTCCATAGGGTCATAAAGACACTTGTAGGGTGAGCATTGAGAACCATGGGCCTCCACCATCACATAGCATCCATTGCTATACCATGGGCTACTTCAGCGTCAAACATTGCTTGTTTGTGCTCCAACCATATAGAGATGATGATGCAGTTGGACCACCTTGCCCAATTGGCCACACATTTGCACCCAACACTTCGCAGTTGATTCAGAGCCTAGATGAGGTTTTGTCTCATCTGAAGAGACACGAGAGGGCATGTATCATCTTTTAGCCCTCACTGATGGAGCATTGACTTGTTATTGAGCCACTAGAGACCCTTGAGACCATTGGTTGTGCCTCACAACCACTTGGGAGCACCGCATGATGTTTTGCTTGGAAATCAAGGGGCCACCCCCTTGATCATCATTTATGGAGCCTTCCTTTTCATCATGGCACTTAGAGGACTCATTTTGGCCTTCCAACGACCCTTCTTACTCCATTTTGCACTATTTTGGCCCTCTTGGGATGTATTATAATTCACTTTAGTAGCTATTTGGTGGGCTTGTCACCAGAGACATGTTATTTTCACATTAAAATATATTAGGGGCTTAATTAGGCTAAATTAGGCAAATTTGAAGTTGACGAGCCTCGTATAAATAGAAGAGGCCTCATTTGTATTGTGGATCATCACTGAGATTTTGATCCCTCTTGTAAAAAGAATTTAGACTTGTACTTGTTGGACAAAATTGGGTGTTCGGATGCATTTTGATGTAGAGAAAATTTTGCTATCTTCTCTTGGAGCTTCTCTTTGCAATGTTGATGGATGGATATATTCTCATTTTCTTGTAAGTGCCTTTTGATGCTATATTTTACTTCGTTAAATGTTTAATGTGTGGAATATCATGTCATGATCTTGAATGTGCCCTTATTTAATGCGAATTTATGAGAACACTGAGATTATTGGATATATTGCATGCATTACTCATAGATAATGATGAATGAATGTTCCTAGAGGCTTATTTTGTTCATGAATGAATGAATGAAGGAAAGAAGTTGTTGAGTTTTTACCCCAAGTGGGTTTTCCCACAATAATCATTGTGTTGATATTGTGCACTGTGATATCTGTTTTCTTACTCTTGTATGATTGATCTTTCGAAGTGTGGTTGCTTGATGAAAAGTGTTGAAGAATCTTAGGGCAAAGTATTGTGGTGTGATTCTTCGTTACTTGATAGCAATTTGTGAAGTCCTTTTACTTTTCTTTTTAGCTTATTCTTCTTCTTCTTATTAGTGCATATGTGTATACTTCATCAAACTGTTACCAAAACATAAAAACAAGAACACAAGATGTTGGCTCTCTGCCGGGGCCAAAACCTCTCTTCTCTTGAGAGGAAAACCCTTTAGTGAATTTCTCTTATTGAAGCTTCTATTGATCAATGCCAAACCCTAGACCCCTGACTAAGAGATCCTCAAAGCACAAGTCAAGTCTTTACTTCTTTCTGCAACACATACCTCGACACTTCTTCCGGCACTTTGTCTTCTAGCACTTCGTCTTCCAATTAGAGTCCTTTTACCTTAGAGAGATAGGCTCCTTCGCTAGGCTTGGGAGTCCTTGTAGGCTTGATCTCTCATCCAAACAATGAACTGTTCACTAGCTGCTGTAATGGCTCAGACATTCCCTTACTGCACCTCACATGTCACTGTTTCTAGCCCTAGAAACAATCCTTTATACTTCGGTCTCCTTCTTTCTTACTTCGCTTGATGTCCTTCTTCCATGCTGGAGTAGGAGACCTTTATGGGCCTAGTTTTAGTCCCAAACAAACAAAAATATCCAACTGTGATCTTACTGCTATTATAGCCGCAGACTGTCCTTCATTCCCTCACACGTGTGATTGTGTATACCCTAGAAACAATCCCTTACTCTTCGTTGTTCCTCCTCTTCTCTTCGCTGCCTTAGTAGCCCCTTTACCTTGGCTTCTTTCGACCTTCTTGTTCTCTTTCTCTTGCGGATTTCAAAGCACAATTGATGCGTTGTCTTTGGAGTGGACAACCTCTATAAATAGAGGATTGTCCCTCCATTTAAGCCGACTTGACTGACTGCATTTAGGCCGACTTGTCTTCTTAATTGTAGGCTGACTTTGAGGGCAGTTTGGTGGCTGACTTGTTGAGCAGACTTCAGATAGTTTCCATGGTGTTGTAGCATGCTTGAAGGAGCTTGTTGAAGGTGCCATTGCCTAGGAGTAGACTTGACTTTGCTTGGAGGTTTCCCTTTGACTTTAATATATATTTATACATAGTGTAACATGCCCTTAAGGCCTTCAATATTTTCTCTTGACTATTTGACTCACCTATAACACTTTGACATGTGCTAGACCTACTACAATGAGCAAGAAACTCATTGTCATATATTATAAAAATAATATTTCTTTTCTTGAATAAGTACAAATATCAAAAGTACATTTATGAAGACCAAGCCTAGTTACACTTCCTTCAACACTCCCTCTTAACTAGGGAGGTATTCATACAACATTACAAGGTGTTTGGCTATTATCAATCTTGAAGAATTCACATAAGAAAAATCAGATTTGCAATCTATCTGTTATAGCATCATCTTCATCGATATTGTCATAGTGCAAGGCCTTGACTAACAACTCCATCTCTTTACAAGACCATGACCTACAATGCGGGCGAGACCAATGATTTATAGACATCTTCATCATTGTCTCTCAAGGTACATACCCACCCGGGTGTTCACCGAGTATGACCTTCTAGGACTATTCTTATCTTGGGTTCCCAACCCTCAAAGAATATCAGTCCTCTTGCCTACTCTTGTCTTGGATGCCCTACACATCCTCAAAGAGTATCGAATGCCAGGGGATTACCCAATCCTCCCATTCTTTCTTTCTGAGTGATGACAGGAATGTTGTGTCTAACTTGTGTCTACATTTCCATTCATGGCCTTCATCTAGACTTACAACTGTTAGTCCTGGTCTAGTGCATGACTTATGAAATGGAAAACACAATTGTCACTCCTCTGTAATCAAGGGTGATCCATAACTTCCTCTTGATCAGGAACTTGTCAGAGCTCCCTCTTAATTGCGGACTCTTTTCTTCATCATCAGCTTTTTCTTCGTGGGTTCTTCAGCTTCTTGATCTCCTTCCTTTCTTGATGCCATAAAGTCTCTGTTCGAACTTCTTCTAGGTAGGGCACCATCCATCGATCACTTTCCTTCTTGGTTTGTCATGTCATTGCTTCGTGGAAAGTGACCATCAGGTTTTCTTGTCATCTTGGCTACTCCTTTGTCATCTTGTCCATGCTTCGGAATATTCTTCTCATGGATGCTTCGATGTACTTGCTAGGTTACATGCTTTGACCTAGTAGCCCATCATGACTTTATCCTGATATTGCTTCAACATTGCTTTTTCTTTTGTTGGATGGCTTCTTCGTCACGACATCTTTGTGGAGTAGAATCAGTTATCTGCACCTTTTATATCTCCAAGGCCTTCATAGGTGTCAAGGGTCCTTTCTTCCTTTATTAGAGTTGTCCTGCCTTCTTTCGGGAGATATCTTTCAAGGCATTTTGTCAGATAGTGATTCTTGGTGATCATGGTGTTCTTCACATGCTTGATCTCTTTCTTCATTAGCTTCTTCTCAAATAGATAGGTCAACCATCTAATGCTTCTTGTGAGGGCATTCCTTCATTGCTTGCTTTCTGGACTTGTCAGCGTTTCTTCTTGCTTCTTAGTTAGCAATCTTATGCTCCTTAATACTTATGCGAGCATTTTCTTTTGTTGACCTTCATTGCATTGTGGTACATGCCTTCGAGCATGTTCTTGGTGAAAGAGATTCTTTCATGCTTGATCATGTTATAGAACTATACCCATGACTTAATAATATACAAATGATAACATGACTTAAACTTTGATGCATACATACCTCATCTTGATTCTCCTTTGATCATCCGTTGGTGTGGCCCTTCTTGCTTCATCTTAGCTTGCCTGCATATCATTCTTTTCTTGAAACCCATGAATGGGATTCCCAATGAGACATCTGCTTTGGTCCATGAACCTTCTTTTGAAGATTCCATCATAGGATCTTAAAGATCCTTTCCTTGCAAATGTTTCCTTTCTTTTGATGATGTAGGTCTTCTAAGATTCTTATCATGATTAATTTTTCTTTCATCATGTATGAGGTCCTATACTAGGTATGCTTCTTCTACACAAATATCTTAAGCTATATCTGCCACACTCCTATATTCTAGAAGATATTTTTCTTATGCATTTTTATTCTTATCATAAATGCTACATCTACATGAGTATCTAGAACTCTATGTACACCATGTTGCTAGATTCTAAAGGATGTTTCTAGCCATGCAATTTTAATTTATTTCTACATGCTCATTTTCTACTCAAAAATTTGAAAGAAGTCTAGAGGTAAAGAGTTTGACCTAGTCATAGTAGAGATCCGGAGGATCTTCTTTCTTTTGCTTCTTTCCTCCTTCTTTCATCTCTTGAGTTATGTGAGCTTCTTCCCTCTTCCTTTTGTTGTTGTCCCTTTTAAACTTAAGACAATTCCTTTTGTAGTGTCCATATTCTTGGCATCCAAAACATTGGATCTTGGACATGTCTTTGTCGTTTGTTCTTCGTGGACCAAACTTTCCAAATTTACCCTTTCTTTTGACCATGGTAGCAAATGATTGCTCCTTTGATCCCACATCTTCTTTTGCCGTAAGTCTGGTTTCCTCTGTTCTACATAGAGACCACATTTCATTGAGAGTGGTTGCTTCCTTTTTGGCACATATGTTAGATGTGAAGTTTCCCCACTCCTCAGGTAGAGCATTGAGTACTACAGTTGTCATTTCTCTGTCAGACATGACTTCCCCAAGCTCTTGAAGTTGATCTATCATTTCAGAGATTTTCATGAAGTAGGGAGCTGTTCCTTCCTTTGTTATCTTTATCGTGTATAATTCATTCCTTAGAGATATTACTTCTTTGGTTGTGAATACCTATGTCACAAGGTTCGTCGAAATTTAACCACGAGGTTCGAATTTTGGCGAACGTTAAATTTTTTTTGACGTTCAACAAACCTCATCGAACCTCAGCCATTGACCAAGTCCATAGATCAAAACTCATAACTTCATGTCACAACTCAAGCTTGTAATTTATCCTTGCAGTTTCCAAGTTTGTGATAGCATTTTTTATGTTTATTGATGTTGATTTCTTACTATTTTATCCTATAATTCATTTTAAATTAATATATGTGTATATATATAGACAAACTTAATGGCGAACTTCATCCGAACCTCATCAAAAAATTCGAACTCAAACTGAACCTAATCATTGTCGAACCCGAACTCGAACCCAAATCATGTGACATTGGTGGGTACCGAGAATAGCTCTACTAGCTTATCATAAATTTCTTTTGATGTCTCAAACTTGGAGACATAAGGAATGAGAGAGTCTTTGATTGAGTCTATCAGAATCCTTTGAGCTCTTGTCTCATCCTTATTGTACTTGGCTAAGGCTTGAGTCTGTTCCTTAGCAGGGATAGTGATATTCCCTTTGGCATGCTCTAGGAGTTCATTCTCTTTGAGTAGTAGATCAGTCCTCTTCTTCCATGCAAGAAAGTTATTGTTAACTACCAATTTATTGCTTTCCTTGCAAAAAGACATTGATGTATATTCATAAGGGGACATGTACTTACTTGATAGATTTTGAGATGTAATGGATTTGCTTCCTCCTTGAAGGCTTGATGGTTTATCTTCCCTAGATCTTGATGTTCTTCAAGTGGAATTTGCTTGGTGATGAGGTTTGTTTGAAGACTTATAGGTCCTGCTTCAATTTGCTCTTCTTTATGGGTGCTTTTGTATAAGGCTTCTTCTTCTAGCTTTGTAGACCTTCTTGGTGAGTGATGGATTGTAGACCCTTCTTGACCTTGAAGTGATTGAGACTTCTAGGCTTGATGCTTGAATCTTGTAGATGCTTCTCCTTGATGAGTGTTCTTGAGTTTCCCTTTCCTTGATGTGTCACCTTAGCTCTGATACCAAGTTGAAGAATCTTAGGGCAAAGTAGTGTAGTGTGATTCTTCGTTACTTGATTAAAATTTGTGAAGTCTTTTTACTTTTCTTGTTAGCTTATTCTTCTTCTTCTTGTTAATGCATATGTGTGTACTTCATCAAACTGCTACGAAAACATAGAAACAAGAACACAAGATGTTGGCTCTCTACCAGGGTCAAAACCTCTCTTCTCTTGAGAGGAAAACCCTTTAGTGAATTTCTCTTATTGAAGCTTCTATTGATCAATGCCAAACCTTAGACCCCTGACTAAGAGATCCTCCAAGCACAAGTGAAGTCTTTACTTTTTTCTGCACCACATACCTTGGCACTTCTTTCGGTACTTTGTCTTCTAGCACTTCATCTTCCAATTAGATTCCTTGTACCTTAGAGAGATAGGCTCCTTTGCTAGGCTTGGGAGTCCTTGTAGGCTTGATCTCTCATCTAAACAATGAATTGTTCACTAGCTGTTGTTATGGCTCAGACATACCCTTACTGCACCTCACATGTGTGACTGTTTCTAGCCCTAGAAACAGTCCTTTATACTTCGGTCTCCTTCTTTCTTACTTCGCTTGATGTCCTTCTTCCACGCTGGAGTAGGAGGCCTTTATGGGCCTAGTTTTAGCCCCAAACAAACAGAAATATCCAACTGTGATCTTACTGCTGTTATAGCACAGACTTTCCTTCATTCCCTCGCACGTGTGACTGTGTATACCCTAGAAACAGTCCCTTACTCTTCATTGTTCCTCCTCTTCTCTTCGCTGCCCTAGTAGCCCCTTTACCTTGGCTTCCTTCGACCTTCTTGTTCTCTTTCTCTTGCGGATTTCAGAGCACAATTGATGCGTTGTCTTTGGAGTGGACAACCTCTATAAATAGAGGATTGTCCCTCCATTTAAGTCGACTTGACTGACTACATTTATGCCAACTTGTCTTCTTAATTGTAGGCTGACTTTGAGGGCAGTTTGGTGGCTGACTTGTGAGCAGACTTTGGATAGTTTCCATGGTGTTGTAATATGCTTGAATGAGCTTGTTGAAGGTGTCATTGCCTAGGAGTAGACTTGACTTTGCTTGGAGGTTTCCCTTTGACTTTAATATATATTTATACATATTACATAGTATGACATGCCCTTAAGGCCTTCAATATTTTCTCTTGACTATTTGACTCACATATAGCACTTTGACATGTGCTAGACCTACTACAATGAGCAAGAAACTCATTGTCATATATTATAAAAATAATATTTCTTTTCTTGAATAAGTACAAATATGAAAAGTACATTTATGAAGACCGAACCTAGTTAAACTTTCTTCAACAAAAAGGTGGTAATTGTTAAAAGGATTGTATATATAATCACAAGTAATTATCAGTGTTCAAAAATCAGTACATTGTTCTAGATTTTCAACATGGTATCAGAGCTTTGGTGAATGAAGAAAGCTGAAGATCACATCTTGTTGGATCAACCTCTTTCTTGTTGCAATATGTTATCTCTATGTCTAAGACCTCTGAGCAGAAGGCTCCTATATGCAAGGAGGGAAACAAATTTGATGGAGCCTCTAACTTCAAAGCATGGAAGAAGAGGATTGACCTTGTCCTAGAATAACATGAAGTATTGCAATATGTCCATGGCAAAGTACCTAAACGAGATGATGATGATGATGATGATGATGATGAATGTAAAAGCAAGGATTAGAAAGGGTGAAGTCATTTCTAAATCTGAATTAATCACTACTGCTCTCAATGGCCTACCAGATTTATGGGATTCATTTGCAATTGGCATTTGTGCTAGAAAGGATACTCCAAGCTTTGAAGAATTATGGACTTCTTACACTCGGGAGGAGTCTAGGCTTATTGCTAAAGGGAAGATCCAAAGACATGATGAAGAAGAATATCAAGGATTTGCTACAAGACCTGGAAGGAATATGATAAAAAGAAGTTTGGTTTTCAAAATAAGAATATAGGTAAAGGATCCAATCTCCAAGGAACGAAAGACTTGTCTAAATCCAATGTTATGGATGTCACAAATTTGGACATTATAAAAATAATTGTCTTGAGGCATTGAACGATAAGAAGAGGAAGGGCAATAATAATGATGAGCATCCTCATGAGAAGAAATCCAAGAATGATTCTTCAAAAGCTTTGGAATCTGATGTTAGAGACTTATATTACTAGGATTACTGTAAGTAGTCTAGGGGCAAGAGGGAGCTTAAGGGGTCCCTCACTTCAAATTAGAAGTTATGTAGAACCCTTCTTAAAACTATTTAATAGTCCCTAGAAATTTGGAATTCTTGATAAGAAAGCTCTAGGGTTTTTGGATAAAACCCTAGAATTTAGATCTAGTTCAATATTTTCGCTGAAAGATGAAACCCTAACTCTTGAAAGGAAGGAATGACATCTGAATGATGGCATGGAAAAAGTTGCAGATGGATGCAAGAAGTCTAAAGATCAAGAGGGAGCTAACTCTCCTCTCAAAAGATAAGTATTTTATATCTTTCTTGTTTGATTATTACTATTATTTTCATTTTAACTATTAGCCAGTCGCTTACTCTTTGCTTGATTGTAATTGTTCTTCCATGGCCTTCTGTTAATTTTAGATAACAATGGTATGTTCTATGCTTGTAACAATTACTTCAATGTCCTTTTATTAGCCCAATGATAAAATCCAATTTAATTTTCATTAGCAATCACATAAACCATTAATTCACATTGACAGTAACTGTAGATAGAACATAGAGAATGATATCTGGGAAGTGGTACCTAGACCCAAGGACAAGTCCATGGTCACTTCAAAATGGATGTACAAAATTAAACATGGAGTTGATGGAAGTGCAATCACATAAACCATTAATTCACATTGACAATAACTATAGATAGAACATAAACAATAAATGTAGAAGACAAGTCAAGACAAAAAAACACCAATATTTGGCTAAAGCCATGGGAAAAGCTCAAGATGGGGAAAACCCTTAATCCTTTTTATTATCAAATATCAAATGTTCAGCACAGAGAGAATGTCCAATAGAGTACAATGATGAGAGTCAAAGCAAATGTGACTTGACTTTTGCAAATTACCCTAACCAATATAAATCTTATCTTTCTGCAAATGTGAATTCCTGTAACCATACGCGAATATAGCGAATTCTTGTAATAGCAAATTCCTGCAATCATACGCAAATTCCTATAATCACACACAAATTCTTGTAATAGTATGCGAATTCCTGCAATTTGTACGAACCAATAAAGAGAAGATGTATGTTGAATGTGCCAAATGAGGTTGAGGGTCTCCTTTATTTATATGTGTTGGAGGGGGGTTTAATTTGTCTAATTGACCCCAAGTCGACCAAGATCAATTATGCTCTTGTGGGCTTGACATCAAAAACACATTTTTCCTTCATCGATTTTATTGTTTCTAGGTTCGATTTTGGTCCTCTCGAAAAGATGAATATTGTCCAATCATCATCTCAAGTCAATGAGCTGTCCAAAGTGGAATTTGGCGCTAGTTGCACATTTTAACACCTCCTGTGAGAATTGTAGGCAAATAGTAGAAGCTACAAGGCTTTGATTGGATGAAGTGGAAGAATGAAGCAAAGAAAGAGGACATTCCGAAAATCATGACTTATGTTGAGAAACTCAGTACCAGATGAGATTTGAACTCAGAGGGAGCAATTAGATCAGCTTGAAGTAGGCTTTGACTATGGTGTCTACAAGGTCTAGTAATGGAAGATTCTTCTAGTAAGAGGTAAAGGATTGTGACAAGACATTTGTTCTTGTTGTGAGGTACACTTCTATTGTCGTTGTTTTTGTACCAGGTTGATGCAAAGACTACTTTTCTCAATAATTGAAGAGGAAGAAGTGTGCATAAGAGGTATCTCAAACTTCCGAGTAGAATAGCTCATTGATAGATGGTATGCTGAAAGACACAGTGGTAGAGGGAGTGATACCTGAACTACAACAAAAGGATATGTCTTAGTCTAAGAGGGAGCGCTCAGTATGGGTATCTGGAGAGCATTTTTGATCTAGCGAAGGGAACATAATAGTTTTTGGTTGAGCCAAGATGTGTTGCTCAACTTGTGTTACCAACTTGGTACAATTGGTCATGAATAAGATGTACAACTGCAGACTTAGTTTGGGCAGAGAGTGTTGAAACAAAAAGGAATTTATTGCTTCAGTATAATTTTATGGGATAAGAATGAAGCAATCATCTGTTGCACTCCGTATTGTAGAGGTGAATATTGTAGCTGGATTGACAAGTTGTATGATTTATGAGGCTATTTGCTGGATCATTTTTGGTTTCACTTCATTCAAGACATGGTGCTAAATGGAGCTGTGAAACTCCAGTACATCTCCATTGATGAGTAGATAACCGATAAGCTGACGAAACCTCTTTTTAGAGAGAAGTTTGTGTACTTCTTGGACAAGCTTGGCCTTGTGAAAGATGCCTCCTTGTTTGAGAGGTAGTGATGATTTCATCATGAATATGGTTTCTCCCTATGGCATGTACTTTGACTGGAATTAGGGATGGTATCCTTGTGTCAAGTACATAGACCGGAATTAGGGAGAAGGATTTGAAAGATTAGATAGCATCATGGACTAACAATCTCCCTGTGTCATGTACTTTGACCTAATTAGGGAGGTTATCCCTGTGTTAAGTACATAGGCTTGATTAGGAAGAATGGCCTATGGATTGGAATTCTTCTTGTCACATTGTATAGTGACCTGATTAGGGCTGTTGTCCTTGTGTCACTTTGACCTGAATTAGGAAAAATGGTTCGATAGACAAACATTTTCTTATGTCATTGTATAGTGACCTGATTAGCATTGTAGTCCTTGTGTTGCTTTGACCTGTATAGGAAAATGGTTTGGTAGAGGACAGCCATTCTCTCTGTGTCATTGTATTTTGACCTGATTAGGGATGTTGTCCCTATGTCACTTTGACTTGAATTAGGAAGAATGGTCCTAGAGGCTGTAGCCTCCCACAGCATCATGCTCTGATCTCTTTCTAGAGAGAGCTTGCTCATATTTTATGAGTCCTATGGTGTTTCATCTGGACTATATCTATAGTTGTTCGATGGTGAAACTTGATTATGTTGATCTCAGTGATTATGTTATTGATGATGATGCTTATTTTAATCTTGATCTTTCCTTAGAGAATTTGTAAACTTGATATTATCTTGATGGTCATTATGAATACCTCCCTAGATAAGAGGGATTGTTGAATTTTGCAGCTATGGTTGGTCTTCATATTAATATATTGATGTAAAGTATGATTTTCATGAGAAAATCAAATTTTTATATTTATCAAAAGAACAAAATTTAAATTTTTTAAATTATTTGTTTTGGCAGCACAAGTGTTCAAGTCGGCTCTCTCTCCTTCAAGTCGGCTCACCTATTGTTGGCACCCATTTGACTCACATTATCTCTATATATTGATGAATATTCGTCCTCCATTCCAAGCATTCGATCTAAGCATCATAAATAATATCTCTTGATCCTACGAAGCATGAAGAGGAGAAATTACAAAGATTAAACTATACTAAATCTCTCTGTGACATCTCTCTTGAAGACCAAATCTTTCTAAGGTTCATCTTTGTATTAAAAGGGTTGTAATCACGGTGGTTTGTATCCTAGTTTGAAGGTCAAAGTATGAGGTACTTCTGTTGGAGGAAGACGATATATATCAGTTGAAGAAAGTCAAATTATCTCTGTTGCAAGGAACCAAATCTCTGTGATTTTTCTCAGTTAAAAGAGGACTGAAACTCTGTGAAAAGGGCCTAGCTTCTGTAGCTGATCTTTGTGATAAAAGGTTTGCATCTCTTGTGGAAGGAGGAGCTGAAACTCTTTGTTCTCTTATGATTGTCATCTGATTTAGAGAGCTGACTTGAACACTCGATGGTTGCACTTTTTGGTTAGTTTGGCCATAGCTTTGACTTTGTTATCTCTCGTTGAATTGGTTCTCTAAGGAAAGAAGTTGCTGGGTTTTTACCCCAAGTGGGTTTTCCCAATGTAATCATTGTGTTGATATTGTGTACTTTGATCTCTGCTTTCTTTTGTATGATTGATTTGTATAGTTGCTTGATGAAAAGGTGGTAATTGCTAAAAGAATTGTATATATTATATATAATCACAAGTAATTATCAGTGTTCATAAATCACTTCATTGTTCTAGATTTTCAACAAATCTATGGAGCATGTGAAAACTGATGATGATTATCTTGTTCACTCCTATCTTTTAGACTGTAGATGATGCTCCAAATCAGAAGATTGTTCCATATTCAGTGTTCTTTCCGAGAATAAGATGCGTCTTCAAGAATGACACAACTCCCGTGCTTTGCTTGATCAATAAGCAACCTACCAAGTGATGATTGGAGTGTGGTTTCTATCTTGATCAAAAGATTATGAGGATGTTAAAATTATACTCCAAACCCAAACTTGCTTGTCCTCAAGGAAAGGCTAAGCTAGGCACTAAACATGATCGAGGTGGATATTGGTGGCTACTCGCCAATCCCACTTGGACCCCCACCATTGCTCCTTTCAGTTTCCTTAATTGTAGCACAATTTACAATTTTTAGCAGTTTTTCGGGTCCTAAACTTCCGGAGCCGTTTTGAGGCCCTAAACGACATTTTTTTGGAAATCTATCGCCAGCGGTTTTTTGTCTAAAATCGTCTTTTCCGTTGCAGTCCTCGGAGAGATCTTTTTGTCTTTTCTATCGTAGTCCTCGAGAGATCTTTCCAACGGGTTATCATGCACGTCAAACGGAGATAATATGACCAAGTCACGACCTCGGGAAGTTGGCTGTCCAACTCACCCCAACGGGGCCCATAAACTCTTGGTGTTACATCTCCTCCGGTTAGGGTTTTGGTTGTTTAGGGTTTGCTCTTATTGTTCAATAATAAAAAGGCCCTTGAGCCTCATTGTAAGGCAGTTCCAAGGCATGTAGCCGCTACATCTCTTCTCAGAGATAAGCTACCATCGCCTCAGCTGGTTTATTTCCATTTCTGTTTGTAACCATATTTCAATATTTTACATTAATGAAATGAAGTATTATTTCCGCTGCATCTCTGTGTTTATGGTTATCTTTGTAATTTGTTGCGTTCCTGTTTAAATCTAGATCAGTGGTATCAGAGCGGTCTGCTTTTTTTCTCTGTTTTTCTTTGCATATCCCCAACGAGGTCGGGATATAAGGAGTTGGGGCTTGAATTGGTCGAACCTTTGCAAGATCAGCCTCGCAAATCCTGATGGCCTCCCATGGCAGATGAAAAGAAAGACGAGGGGGCAGGAGATCCTATCAAAATCTTGCTCGAAGAAGCCCTTGAGCGACAAAGGAACGCGATGATGGACAACTTTGCCCAGATCCTTCAGCGGCTACCCAGGGGCGACGCATCGACTTCCAACAGCTACTCTGGAAACGCCACACCGTTTAAGGTACAAGTTAATTTTGAAATCCCCATATTCGAGGGTCAGATAGACGCAGATGCCGTCGATAAATGGTTAAATTTGCTAGAGGGTTATTTTTCTGTTCATGATTTTTCCAATCGGGAAAAGATTATTTTCACTCTTCTCAAAGCAGGCCCCACGTCAAGGACTGGTGGGAAACCTTCTGTGAGCAGAAGGATGAAAGTACAGGCTCACTATTTTCAGCCGCACCCACTTGGAATTCATTCCAGGATGCCACCAAGGAGTAGTACTACCCTGTCGGAAGCTATGAGGATCAATACATAAAGTGGACCACGTTGCTGTAGGGAAGGGACCAAGACGTGCTGGAGTTTACCAACATTTTCCATACCCTTGGCACAAAGTTGGGTATCAAGGATTCAGAGCAGCATTTGGTACTTAAATACCGCGGCTGCCTGCACAGGTACATCCAGAAAGAAATAGAGTTCGTGAACATCTCTTCGCTCGGCACGACATACCGATATGTCGTCAAGGTCGAGCAAAAGTTTAAACAGAAGAAGCGAGACTTTGGATCTGCGAATCTAAAGCAAGGAAAAGGTGCCCCCAAACCGCAAAACAAAGGACAAAGCCAAGGTGGGGCGGCCCAAGACAACCCGCCAAAGCTGCAAGCAAAGAACAACACTGCGAAGCTGAAAAAGACACTGGAAAGTGGTGTGAGTTCCATAAGAGCTCCACTCACAACACAAGTGAGTGTCAGGCCAAGCAGTCACTGGTGGCCGAGCTAAAGGTTTCAGAATCAGATGCATGTTCCGACTCTGAGTCAGAACCTGACAAGGGGAATGAAAAAGGGAAGCAGATTATCGATGTGGAGCCCAACGCCACCGTTGCCACCACGAAGATCCAAAAGGAGGAACCCGAAGATCCAGAGGAGGAGGAGCGTCTCTTCCACTCCCAGATGTGGGTAAAGGGCTCCCCGCTACAGTTCATTGTCGACAGCGGGAGCCAAAAGAACCTCATTTCGGCAGAGGTCGTGAAGCGGCTGGGCTTACCGACCACAACACATCCACAACCGTACACCATCGGGTGGCTTCAACAAGGATGAGATCTTTGCGTGAGCCAGTGGTGTCGCCTTCCATACAACATCAAGCCCTTCACGGATGAGGTATTGTGTGATATTGCTCCCCTTGAAGTTTGTGATGTATTATTAGGACAACCATACTTGTGGAAGCGACATGCTGTGTATGAATCAAGGCCCCGTGCTGTTATTGTTACTTTGGGAAATAAGTTGTACAGGATACCAGAGGTAGCACCGCCTACTGCCATCTCTTTGGTTACTGCAAAACAATGCAGTAAGCTCATTTCCAAAACCGGGAAATTTGTTTTCTTGATGATATGCCCTCAAGGAAAGAAGAAGATAGTGGCCATGACCTCCAGACAGGGCCCCTCCGCACGACAACTACAGATGGACAAGGTCGTGGAGGAGTATGAGGACATCTTCACCTCCCCTGCAAGGGTTCCTCTGCACTGTCAGGTCAAGCACTCCATCGATTTGACCCCATGTGCGCCGCTACCCAATGGACCAATCTATTGGTGCTCTGTTCTGGAGAACGATGAAATCAAGAGGCAGATTCAGGAGCTACTGCAGAAAGGTCACATCCGTCTAAGTTCATTGCTTTGTGGGAGCCTGATCGTGTTGGTATAGAAGAAGGATGGGACTTGGAGACTCTGTATTGACTATCGGGCGTTGAACAAGATCATTGTCAGTAATAGGTACCCAATCCCACGGATTGATGACCTCCTAGACCAGCTGAAGGGGGCAAAATATTTCAGCAAGATCGATTTGAAGTCAGGATATCACCAGGTACCAATCGAACCCTCTGATGTGTGGAAGACTGCCTTCAAAGCCAAGGAGGGCCTTTTGGAATGGTTGGTTATGCCTTTCGGATTGACAAATGCTCCTGCAACCTTCATGAGGCTAATGGATGATATCTTGCGGCCATTCATCGACTCATTTGTAGTAGTATACTTGGATGACATCCTGATCTTTAGCCAGAGTTGGGAAGAGCACCTCCACCACATCCAACAGGTTCTCCAAACACTGCGGCAACACAAGTTATGTGCCAATTTGGAGGAATGCACTTTTGGCATGACCCAGGTTCAGTATCTGGGATACATTATTGATGAACAGGGGGTGCATGTGGATCGAGCCAAGATCCAAGTCATTCGGGATTGGCCATCTCCAACCACTCTGACAGAGCTCCACAATTTTCTAGGTCTTGCCAACTTCTACCGCAGGTTTGTGTTGGGATTTTCTCATATCACTTGGCCCTTGAGTCAAGTCACCAAGGGAGGAGCGAAAGCAAAATTCTTTTGGTCTGAATCTCAATAGAAGGCATTCATAGAGTTGAAAGATCGCCTTTGCTCGGCACCAGTGCTCACATTACTAGACTTACAACAACCATTTGAGGTCGAGACAGATGCCCCTGACTATGCTATTGGGGCAGTCCTTACTCAACACGGGCATCCAATGGCATATCACAGTGAGACAATTTCAGACATAGTTCGGAACTATCCGACTTATGAAAAAGAGATGTATTCCATTGTGCAGGCCTGCCGACAATGGAAGCATTACATTTTGGGGAAGGAAAGGGTCATCCACATAGACCATCGATCCCTGCAGTTCATACAGACCCAAGGGAAATCGCAGAATGATCACCATCAAAAGTGGTCCACATACCTGCAACAGTTCCATTTGAATATCAAGTATAAGAAGGGCAACACCAATAATGTTGCAGATTGCCTTAGTCGACCACCGATCATGGCGTTAACCACCGTGCTCAACTCTTGTGGGCACGAGACTTCTGATTGGCCACTTCTTTACAAAAGCGACCCAAAATTCAGCCACACATACTAGACACTCTTGGAGAGTTAGCATGTTCCAGAATTTGACCTCCAGGATGCCCTGTTATGCCACCTGGATCGCCTTTGTGTTCCTTCAAGCGAGCATGCCAAGATGATTTGGGAAGCACACTACAGTCGTGCTATTGGGCATTTCGGGGTCGAGAAAATGGTGGCAATACTACAAAAGTATTTCTATTGGCCGAATCTTCGACAAGATGTCGGGAAGTACATTAGATCATGCACTGCCTATGCCATTGCCAAACTGACCATCAAAAAGCAAGGCCTTTATACCCCGCTGTCTACCTCTAGTCGACCTTGGGAATCCATCTCCATGGATTACTTGTCAGGCCTCCCTTTCACTAAGCATGGAAACGACTGTGTTTTTGTGGTCGTCGACAGGTTCTCGATGATGGCCATTATGGCGGCTTGGAAGAAGAATATCACAGCCGAAGCCACTCCTAAACTCTTCTTTGAATGAGTGTGGGTACACTTTGGGAACCCACAGTCTATCATCTTAGATCGGGACAGCAGGTTCCTCAGTTCATTTTGGTCCAGTCTCTGGTTGATGCTGGACACCAAACTCACTAAGTCCACAACCTTCCATCCTCAAACTGATGGCCAGACAGAGGTTGTCAACAGGACGATCGTACACATTTTGCGCATGTACAACTCAAAGCATCCACACACATGGGACGAGAGCCTCCCCTATGTTCAGCACAGCTACAACCAGGCTGTCCACAGCTCGACTTGCCACAACCCTTTTCAGGGGGGCTTGGGATTCCAGCCACTATGTCCCATTGATGTGGCCATGCCATTTGCAACTACTCACGCAGACTCGACTAATGCCCAGTCCAAAATAGATAAGGCAAATAGCTTCATTGAGCACATCCAACATATTCGCCAGCAGGTCCATGACATTCTAAAATCAAATGCCAAGTACAAGCAATGACATGATCAACATCGGGTGCCACACAAGTTTCAGGTGGGCGACAAAGTTTGGTTGCATTTGCAAAAGGAACGCCTTACCGGAGCCTATCGGAAACTCAGACCACTCCGATATGGTCCTTACACCATTACCAAGGTTGTGGGAGACAATGCATTTGAGCTCAACATTCCCCCATTCCTTGGCCTGCACCCAGTGTTCAATGTGGACCGCCTTTGGCCATACTTAACCCCATTACTAGACACATCTGACATTGCAAAACAACTCACACCCAGAGAGTTAAATCCAGATTGCATGGAACAAGCTGCAACTGATCGGATCATGGACACACAGATCAAGCACACTCGCCAGCAGAATATCCAATTGTATCGAGTTGTTAAAGCAGGCCAACTCCTTCACTAGTGCAAGTGGCTCACCAGGGACCAAGTTCAGAAGAAGTTTCCTCATCTCATGGAGGAACTCAACGCAATGGGGACCGTTGCTTCCTAAGGGGGAAGGAATGATCCAAGTGGATATTGGTGGCCACCTGCCAATTCCACTTGGACCCCCACCATTGCTTCTTTCAGTTTTTTAGTTTCCTTAATTGTAGCACAGTTTACTATTTTTAGCAATTTTTCAGGTCCTAAACGCCGTTTTGGGGCCCTAAACGACCTTTTTTTGGAATTCATCTACAGCCAGCAATTTTCTATCTAAAATGTCTTTTTCGTCATAGTCCTCGGAGGGATCTTTCCAACGGGTTATCGTGCGCGTCAAATGGAGATAATATGACCAAGTCACGACCCCGAGAAGTTGGCTGTCCAACTCACCCCAACAGGGCCCATAAACTCTTGGTGTTACATCTCCTCAGGTTAGGGTTTTGGTTATTTAGGGTTTGCTCTTATTGTTCAATAATAAAAATGCCCTTGAGCCTCATTGTAAGGCAGTTTAGAGGCATGTAGCCGCCACATCTCTTCTCAGAGATAAGCTACCATTGCCCTAGCTGGTTTATTTCCATTTCTGTTTGTGATTTATTTCAATATTTTACATTAATGAAAGGAAGTATTATTTCCGCTGCATCTCTGTGTTTATGGTTATCTTTGTAATTTGTTGTGTTCATGTTTAAATCCAGATCAAAACATGTGTTGACTTTACTTGTTGTTTGGACCTACTCAAGGCACAAGAGCAGTGCCATATATGTTTATTTCAACCATGTATCAAATTAAAGAAATCATAATTTATATCTTATCTCTTACCCAATCCAATAGAAGTGCCAAAATTGTTAATTTGGCAGCTTAGTGACAAATTCCAACCATGGGACGAGATTCTTCTTTTCAAGAGGACCAATTTTTATTATTGAAGCGCTCAATTTGGACAAGGGAAAGTATATTTTTGAATTGTAAGCCCACATGTGCATATTTGATCAGGTTGGCCCTAAAGCAAATTGGACACCCTTGGAAGGCTATAAATACGAGTGACCTTAACCTCATTTGGACAATCATCTTGGATCATTCTTCTATTTTTTCTCTTTCTTGTTTTTGGGTCACATAGGTTTGAGGCAGGTCTATGGAGGAATTGGTTCACGTGAAGGTGAAATTACAGGGTCTGACGCTCACATAATTGTTTTTAGGGTTTTGGGTCTCAACGGCAAGTATGTCATGGCGAAATTTCGACTGAAGCCTTTCAACCCCATGCATGACACATCTTCTTTGTGATTGGAACCTAAAGGTTGAATTTTTAGTTGACCGAAGTTTTCGCCCGTTGACCGCAATGTTTGACAATTGACCACAAACAGTGACAATTCATCACAGGCTTTTGAATTAGGGTTTTTAGCATGAGCATTGTTGGGTTCATTTCATGGATGTTGTTTAGTTGATTTCGCTGGATAGGTTTATGATTGAAGATATGGATCATTGTACTCCCTTTTGCTGAATCATTCAATGACAATCAAAACATGTGTTGACTTTACTTGTTGTTTAGATCTCTTCAAGGCACAAGAGCAGTGCCGTATATGTTTATTTCAACCATGTATCAAATTAAAGAAATCATAATTTATATCTTATCTCTTACCCAATCCAATAGAAGTGCCAAAATTGTTAATTTGGCAGCTTAGTGACAAATTCCAACCATGGGACGAGATTCTTCTTTTCAAGAGGACCAATTTTTATTATTGAAGCGCTCAATTTGGACAAGGGAAAGTATATTTTTGAATTGTAAGCCCACATGTGCATATTTGATCAGGTTGGCCCTAAAGCAAATTGGACACCCTTGGAAGGCTATAAATACGAGTGACCTTAACCTCATTTGGACAATCATCTTGGATCATTCTTCTATTTTTTCTCTTTCTTGTTTTTGGCTCACACAGGTTTGAGGCAGGTCTATGGAGGAATTGGTTCACGTGAAGGTGAAATTACAGGGTCTGACACTCACATCATTGTTTTTAGGGTTTTGGGTCTCAACGGCAAGTATGTCATGGCGAAATTTCGACTGAAGCCTTTCAACCCCATGCATGACACATCTTCTTTGTGATTGGAACCTAAAGGTTGAATTTTTAGTTGACCGAAGTTTTCGCCCATTGACCGCAATGTTTGACAATTGACCACAAACAGTGACAATTCATCACAGGCTTTTGAATTAGGGTTTTTAGCATGAGCATTGTTGGGTTCATTTCATGGATGTTGTTTAGTTGATTTCGCTGGATAGGTTTATGATTGAAGATATGGATCATTGTACTCCCTTTTGCTGAATCATTCAATGACAATCTAATAAGAAGAATTTGAAAGGGTTTCCCTGTAGTGGGTTTTGCCTTGGTCTTTGACCAATCTTGGTGTCTCTATGTGTGAGTGCTTTTCTTCTATTGTTCCTTTATGTTCTGCTGCATTATTGATGATGATGTTGTTCTTTCTATATAATTGCATATGTTGCTGAATAATGTTGTAAATCTGAATAATGACATGATCCTATGGGTGAATTTAATATGCAAATGTTGAAATGCAATCATCAAAGCAAAGACCAAAATATAGCCCTAAGAAAAATTAACAAAATAAAGTACACAGCAGTGCCATTTTCAGAAATTTACCTCATGCTAAACTGGGCACAAAGATAGCCTCTATTTTAAAACTATATGCACATATTCCTCACCAAATCAGCACTGTCTTCAGCCATTAATAGCAGAATTATCTTCAAAAAACACCAGCACTGTTTCCTTTAAACAATGTCTAGCTTTAATTAACAAGACAGTGCCCCCTGTTGAATAAAGTTAGCTCACAACAACCTGATATGTTCATCTCATGCAAGCACTGATTTGGGGTACTTACGGGGCACTTTTTTCCATCTTATCTCCACAAATGCTCAATTCAGACTCTCATTCACTAATTTGGTACAAAGGTGATGCTCAACTGACCTTATATTCATGCAAAAAAGAGTGCATTTGCTTCTAAATATAGCAGCACACTCTTGGAGGAAGCTAGATTTGATATTATGCAAGCACATAATTATATTGGCAACTGAATTGGTTGCTGTCAATCAATACTGCAGATGGTTCTTTGATCTGAACTGACTGTTCTTTGAAGAATTTTGCAGGAGATGTAAGACCTTGAGCCCTGAAATATACATTTAAACATGCCTTATTTGACTATTAGCTATGCCCTTGATTGTTCTCCAAGAAAACTGAAAGATATCTTTCATACACTTGTTACAAGTAATCCTGAGTCCTGACCTGCACTATCTGCCTTGCTGAAATCTGGTCACCTTAAGATGGTCACCTTAATATATTCTGACTGATAGAGTAAATGGACAAGAGTTTGGAGACAACTGCTTTTTATGGACAAGCTGTCTGTAACCACAAATGCTCCCTTTTTCCTTATTCTGCCTGGTTGATGTATCTATTTTATATGTTAACTGATTAAGATTTCTGAGTATTGAGAAGAACAAGATTGGAGAGATATGTGACTGTGTTGGATAGGAATAATCTCCATCCATTAAGGGTGCTCGACCAAAAGAAGATTATCATTTGTTAGATGAAACCTCTTGTTTAGAGCTCTTGGGCAAGTGGGCTATACTTCCAATTTCCAAGTATGTGCTTACTTGCAATTTGTGACATAGGTTAGACTATATGAACATGGTTGAAGTAGCGCTTTTCTGTGATCCTCTTAGAGAAACATTTCCTGAACATGAATTGGCACTGGAGATGCATGGACTGTATTAAAATTAATAATATTTATTGCAGCAGCCACTGCTATTGATGTTTTGTTGATGAAATATAATTTACACAATCTTGCAATTTTGCATGCGCAGAGAAGACCTGGATTCAAGCAACACCCTTGAGGCTTCTTTAAGTGCAAAGGAGAAGTTCATTTCAGAGCTGCATACAGAACTTCATAAATTGGAAACAGCATTGTCAAATGAGCGAGAACAACACTTACTTGAGATTAAGAAGCTGAATACTCTTCTAATTGAAAAGGTTTTTCTTTCAGTTTTGTCATCTTTTGTTCATCATTCAATAGTTTAATGTTAATAGTATAGGTTAATATTGCTATGTTTTGTTTGGCCCACTAAAACCCATATTGCCACAAGTACGCTGGCAGTCTTTTTAAATGGGTTGAATTTGTGTTCATGTCATTACTTATTTTCCTCATTATCTAAGTACAGTTGTGAATGGATTCTGATTAGGCATGCCATTTTAGTGTAGTCTGATTTATTTAGATCCTTCTAAATTATTTGTTGACCTAGGTTGGACAATATTTTTGTCCCTTTTTATCTTATGTCAATCTAAGCAAATTTGGAATTCTAAATTATATATCTGATAGAATAGATTATTCTAATGATCGTATCTTGTAACATTATATATTAGGAAAAATGCATAAAACAGCTGCAGAAAGTTTACACCAGCAAAATGAGAGAAAGCATATGAATACTTTAGCATTATTTTTTGAAATAAGCTTTTCTGTGAGTACATGAAAAAGGATAACTCTGTACTCCACTTAATCAGTGGATAATCCAAAAATCTAAACTAGTCTAAACTCTAAAGTTATAAAACATTTCAACATGTAATTTTTGACTTAAATAATGAAGATGTACTAGTTACGACCATTACACATATTCTTATTCTCCTACCTTAATGTTATAGTAGAAATTTCACCAAGCTTATCTACAAAATGCGCAAATTCATCTAGACCAAGAAGCTTTGTAAATGAGGTCTAAAAGTACATTTTACTTTATCACATTAAAGTGATTTTATATTTTTAAAGTGACTTTAAGGCAAAAAGTACTTGGTACAAGAAGTTATTAGAGTGACTAGAGGGGGTCATTAGTGAAGGGGGAGACATGAGAGGGGGTCAATGTGAGATTAGATCTCCACCTTTGATCAAGAGAAGCTAAGATCTAATCTCAACCCTTGATCTTAGGTATAGGTCTTCTCATCCTTATGTAGACTAAAAAGGGGGAAAGAGGCAAATAGAGACTGATTCTTCTTGTGTAGCTTTTGGAGAAGAGGAGAGGAGAAACAAGGAGAAGACCATACAGAGGCACCAATTTCCAGGCTAAAGGTGTGGCACGAAACCTGAGAACGTAGAAGGTACAGCAGGTGCAACAAGTTTTTTGAGGCACTTCTAGCACATTTTTTGAGGCAGACAATGCATTAATTGCAGGAAAGTACAGGCCCAAAAATCGAGGAGAGATTGCAGGTCAGGCGGAGTGAATTTTGAGGAGATATTTATGGACCTGTTGTTTGAAAATTAAGAGACTTGTAGATTATTGATGATTTTCCTTAACTTGATAATTACTTGTGATATTAGTTGGCCTTTTATTACTTATTATTTCTTGTTCATCAAGCAATTAACAAAACAATGAAGATCACAACGAGACAAAGTACACAAGATATAGGCTCCAAGCTAGGGCAAAACCCCTCCAAGGGGAAAACCTGGAAATAAATATTTTCTTCTTATAGAATCCGTTCACAAAGAGACTTCCAAGACCCAAAGACCAAAGCGCAGAATCCTCCCAAGCACCTAGTCAGCCCTCCAGCGAGATCTTCTTCTGGTAGCTTCAAAACTTCAATCATGCAACTTTGCTTCTACAATTTCGGCCCTGCAGCTTCACTTCAGAACTTCAGCCTTGCAATTTCAGTCTCCCGCAACTTCACAGCTTCACAGGAACCCTAGCAGCTTCACAAGTGTGGATAGAAAGAGATGATCTCCAAGAGATGATCTCCAAGAGACTTCGACTTTTTCTTCTTTTCCTTGCCCTATAGCTCTTCTTTTCTTCCTCACTATTGCAGATCAAACTTGAGATGGTATGATGCTACAAATGAGTCGAGCTCCTTCTATTTATAGGCTTCTTGAGGGGTTGAATAGCCCTCCTTTAGGCTGACTTCATCTTGACTAGGCCGACTTGGTCTTGGAGGAATAAGTGGCTTTTCTTGACTCAAAATAAATATTTTTCTTTGTTACAATGAGTCCAAATTGAACTATATATATTTTTTTTTCTCGGCAATACTAACTACTTTGTATTAATATGTACAGGTAAATTTTTACATCAAACAGACTAGCTGCCCAGGGCCAACTGTGGCTCCTTGGGTGGCGATATCAAACTTATATTTTTTGCCTCGCAGGGCACTAGTTCCAGATAGCTTGAAAAACATGACTCTGAGATTTTCTAGAATGACTTCAAAACAACCCACGCAGGGGCATTCCAAAAAGACGCATAGCCCAAACAAACTATAGAGACCGATAACATTACCGAGAACCGACAAGAAACAGGCAAAGACATAAAGCTTAGACCAGACATTAGACTCCGGACCCAGTGCAACTGTGGAAGCCGCGAGCCAGACTTAAGGACATAAAGGAAATAGACTATGATGCAGAACGAAAACTTGAAATTAGCCAGCACCCTGACCCCAGCCTGAGAGAAGGAAGCAAAAACGAAGGAGTGCCGCTGGGAACTACTCCTCTGGTTCTTCTTCCACGAATCTGCTCCAACCTTGTCCCTCTGGAACCCCTTCCCACATAGCCATGGGATTCTGCGCGGGAGCTGGCAGCTCGGATTCTTGAAGTTGGGAGGGGGGTTGAGGCAACTCTCTTCCTGAATTGCTCGCTGCATTGGAGGGCTCCCCCATTGGGCGCTTTCCCCTCTCGCTTGCTGAACTATCCTCCGCAGGAACCAATGACGAACTTTCTTCATTTTCCTCAGGGATTTTGGTAAAAAGCACAGAGATGTGGGCATTAACACCTGCATTGTCTCTGGAGCTACCCAGCGTAAAGGTGACTGAGCCAAATGCTGGGAGTATGGTCTCACCCTCAATAGAGCTGCCCACTTCCAGAAATTGACCAGCTGAGAGTGGGGTGACTCCCGCCCTTCGATAACAGTAGCAACAGCAGCAATGATGATGAACGTCAGCTGCAGGAGGACGAGAGGATTCTCCACGTCCTGGGCCTCTTCTGCTAGGCATCCTCTCACGCGGCCGCACCATGGTATCCTCCAATTCCTTTTCCTGAACCAGAGCAGTGGAGGGCCGACAGTGGCTATGGTCCCTTCCCGTAGCTTGCTGCATCCAAAATGGGTATGAATCGAATTTAACTGAGCGAAGACAGAGCCCAGAAAACACAAGAATGGCGCGGACCTCACCCAATCTTTCAATAACCAGATCGTGGTATTGGCACTCAGAATTCTGAGAATTCTTCCTGTCGCTCTGAGCTCTCTTACCCACCGATTCAGCATATTTAAGCTCCTGAACATTCCCTCTGAAATGACCTTCATTAAATGCGTCTTGCAGGATTGCCATCACCTCCCACAGCTCCATTAAGATCGCCCTTATGCCTCTCGCGTCTTGAAGGATCGGCGGCTTGAGGCAATAAAGGCTCATGCTCATCACGTGTCAGCCCATGCCAGGCATGTGGCCTCCCGTGGACAGGCTCGATGACACCCGCATCTGGGGCCAAATTGAACTATATTACATGACATAAATTCTTCTTTTACCTGGAAAGACCTAGAAACACGAAGAACATGCTTTTGACCTAAACTTGAGCATGAAACCCATGCTTTAAATAAAATAAAATTTCTTTTCTTTCTTTATACAAACATACAATGTCATGTTTACAAAAGGTCATAATGAAGACTGAACCTAGTTACAATTTCCAACGCCTGTGGCATGAAATTCGAGGCAGAAGAAGTCTGTTAGTTGCAAGAATTTCAAGGGCCTAAACACGAAATTCAAGGATGGAAAGTCTGGACAGTGGCACAAAATCCTAGGCAGAGTGCTGGACTGTGGCATGAATTTCAAGAATAGTAGCACGAAAATCAAGGAGCTAGCCCAAATTTCAAGGAGGGGGATAATTACACCTGTTTGTAATTAATGCTGTAAATTTCTCTGAGGAAAACAAAGAAAAATGCTCTTCCTACTGGTTTTCCCTTTGGGGTTTTTCCAGGTTCTGATTAACCAAAAATTAATGTCTAAATTTTTGTGCATGTTTGTGAAATTTGTCAGCTGATTTCAAAGAGCAGTGGTAGCTCCTAGTATTTTTTTTTCAATTTAATATTCAAGTTTAAATCAATAGCTCCACCAAGTTTCCGAGACGTGGGGACGGGGGAGCGGGGAAACACAGGGGCGACCTATGCAAAAGCTCCCCACCAATTTTTAGAGAACATAGGGGGACGTCCGGGTCTTTAACATAAGGGGCCCCGCCAAAAATAGTAAAATACTAAAAAATTATAAATATATCATTGAAATTTTATAATTTAATTGTCGTTATCATTATACAACACTTACATCATGAAGGATAAATCGATGAATCATATAACTGAAACCAATTTGAAACAAAAAGCATGATACAATCATACACGTAACTATAACATTGTACAATGAAAATTCAAATTCAAATTTTTATAGAGTTAAGTTTAATATATCATATATCAAGATTCAAAAACAAACTATCAAGTCCAAGTCAAAATTAGAAATATATCATTGAAATTTTATAATTTAATTGTCGTTATCATTATACAACACTTACATCATGAAGGATAAATCGATGAATCATATAACTGAAACAAATTTAAAACAAAAATCATGATACAATCATACATGTAACTCTAAGATTGTACAATGAAAATTCAAATTCAAATTTTACAGAGTTAAGTCTAATATATCATATATCAAGATTCAAAATTCAAATTCAAATGAAACGTCAAGTCTGATACATCAAGATTCAAATTTTTATAGAGTTAAGTCTAATATATCATATATCAAGATTCAAAACAAACTAAAGTCTACAATTGAAGTTTGAAACAGAAAAGCAGATAACTAAAAACATATCAAATGACAAAAGAGCATAATTGCTCAAGGTAATGCCCCGGTAGTCTCTGCATCCAGCTGTTGCATGAAAAAATCAGGATCAACCATGTCACCATTTGAATGAGAATCACTTGTATTCTCAAACATGCTAAGTGGTACACCATCCAACACCATCTGTGTCTCAACAAGCCCCTCCTCCATATCGACCTGTGCATCATCCTGTGGATCAACATCCCATCGTGTTGTTGGTCCTTTCAATTATGAAATAACCAAAAAAGCCCTTCCCCCCCATCAACTCATAGTATATTTATAATATTTTATAATTTTTTTAGGGATTTGACTTTTTTTTATGATTTGACCTCAATTTTTTTTGGAAACGCAGGAAACATTTCCTCTTTTGGGAGGAAACATCGCCCTTTCAAGTCTCCTCGCGTTATCAAAAGGAAGCGCAAGGACGCGTTTCCCAGGTGGGGGGACGCGTCCCCATGGAACACTATTTAACTTTCAACAATGAACAATTGGTTTTGGACATTAAACTTGATGTGCAAAACAGATTGAAACCGGGTGGTGTTACAAGACATAAATTTTCTATAGATGGGAATCAATCCTCACTCTACAATAACTCCAATAATGGAATAAAAAATAGTTGATTTCCCCTTTTTAACTCGATGAAAGATGGTGAGAAACTTCTCTTCTCAACACCCCACCTTTGTTTTTCAAAGTGAGGTTTAAAAACTATAAAAATGGGTCTTATAGGGTTTTTAAAGGTGATAGTGTTGGGACTGATGAGCCAATTAATAACTTTAGTAATTAGAGAGTTTGTGCATTAAATTGTCAACCGGGGGTTTAGATGCTTGTGAGATGTCATGCACTACTTGTGCAGTATTATATTTCCTAACTTGCACTGGCTTATTTAATATGTTTCTAAGAAACAAAAATTGAATTTCTAACCTACAAATTGAAATGACACCGCGAAATTGAAACACACTAGGCTTCATAAATCAAAGCTTAGCTTCAATCACTCTTGGCAATGATTATGTACTTGAACATTGATCATGCTATTGGGACCGTACCATGACTAGGCTATCTCTTTGCATGATTTCTGCACTTTCTTTTTCCATGAATCACCGCTCCCGTTGTTGGCAAGCTTTGATAAAAGAAAGCCAATCTATGAATTGAAAATAATCATTGCAAAAAGGGGAAACAAATATACCATTGTGTGCTAAAAGATACAAAAATAACCAAAGTAGGACTAAAACATCGGCCTATGTGGCCTTGTACATAAACAACTGTAAACAAGAAGTCAAGAACCAAAAACATTCCACACCTAAGTCAAGGGGTTTGAATCTGAGATTGCAACCTGGTTGAGTGCTTTTGCGTCCTCTAAGCTTCCCCTTGTTGCTGGAGGAATTCTGAGATGTTGTTCAATCCTCCCCATTCTCCGATCCAGACCCCTCAGGTGACTATGTAGATGTTCAAGAGAGTGAAAGATATCCATGCGGTTCTCATGTTGGTCCAAGATAGTCTGTCCCAGTAAAAACTTCATCTGTTGGTAAAGTTCTCATGCTGGTCCAAGATAGTCTGTCCCAGGAAAAGCTTCATCTGTTGGTAAAGATCCGTAGTATGCTTGTATCGATTGAAATGTCCCCTTGTATGCCTTGTATTCGGTATCCAATCAACCCATTCTATCAAAACCTCCATATCTGAAAGGGAAATCCTTTGAGAGGATGGTTCCCCTTCATCTCGAGTGAGTTATTCATGTACATTGGCTGGCATGAGACCCCAGTATCATGAAGAAAATTCATCTAGCTTATGGTGCATGTGGGTATGACCTTTGTAGGTTCACTCTTGATAGTAAGTGGCCCCTCTAATGCATGCCTGTTGGTGCAACATGGGGAGAAAAACAACTAAATGTTTGATTTCAATTGACGACCAAGCGAAACCCAGGGGTACAGTGGATTAGGGTGGGCACCTTGTTATACCACTGCTAGGATTAAAGGAGTCAGGGATTAACTGTATATCAAGGAGGGATTTTGGGGCACCAAGAAGCACATGAGAGGGAGGTGCAACAATAAAACCCCGCGATCACTAATTCCTCACTTGACGCTAGTTAGCAAGCTTGCAAAATACCACCAAGGGAACAACCACTGCAAAGTTAGAGGGGCGAGATAGAGGAAATGAAGCAACATCACTGGAGGGGGGTGAAAGGGAGGACCGCTAAACACTAAGATAAGCCATAGATGAGAACTAAAGTTATCAAGAAGGATAAAGGGAAAGACTCACTGAAAATAACAAGGAGAGAAGAACAAAAAAGGAAACAACTTAGACTGTCACCCTTGCCTAGACGCCACGCTAGCCACCCTGCAAATTATCCAAATTAACTGATACAATGCAATTTGTGGAAAAAACACACTATGACGAGTTTGTTGATGGTATCACAAAGCCTAGAGGAAAACAATGTTCACATCCCAATGGAGTTCTAGTTGGGGGATTAACTATAATGCAATGAAAGTCCTTTCGTGTTTTATAGTTGTGCCTTGCCACTTAGCCCTTGTCTCCTGCGTTAATATTTCCCCCACTGTCCGTCGCTCGCTACTTGCAGTTGGGGTTTCTACATTACATATCCATAGGTTTAAGAACTTGAGTGGGGTATTAATGACCGCTGCCATCACATGGATGAACTACTTGTATAAAGCACCCTCTGTCTGCCACTATTTTATCTCCACCGTAATTCTTTGCATGTTGTTTTAACCCATCACAACTTGTGGCATTGAACATTACCGGGGGTGTGCTTCCACATCCTCCCAGTTCATTAGCCAGACAGGGTGACCCCACCTCTCTTCCTCGATAGTGATCACATCCAAGGCTAAAAGATCGTTTTGTGCCATCCGCTAGTAATCGACCTTCAGAGGTGAATCAATCATGAGGTTCCAAGCGAATACTAGCTGTGGGGAGGATTCTAAACTGCCGTTGTTCAGTAACAAATCAACAATTTTGTTGCCAATTCATCGAAAGTGCGTAAGAATACAAGAGATAAGGGAGGAAACTTGTTCCAAGAGGGACTCTAATCTCTAGATTGAAGAAGCCTTATAAATATGGGTGCCATTCTAGAGCTTTCGAAGCATATTTATGATAATTTGTGAGTCACCTTACACCATGAGCTTTGTGATGCCTTGAGCATGGGCAAATTCTATACCCATAAGTTTAGTAGCATTATTACCATTGATGCCAATCATTCCTGAGTAAATGAAGAGGGGAAAACCCGTTTGGTTGCAAATTATTCTCCCATATCCCATTGGCCTCGGATTACCTTTGGAAACTCCATCAAAATTTAACTTATGGAAGGAGGGTGGGGGAGGGGGCCAATTAACATGGCTAGAGGCATGGGAGGTGGAAGGAGGGTAGGGGATCAGTCCCAGAGACGGGGAGGGGAACGACCCATAGAAGAGTCTCACTTCATTGCCTAAAGCTTACTAGCCTTGAGGGGACTAGGATAGGGCTAGGCTCGATTCCTTTATTTGGCTAACAATAGAATTCCATGTGGAGTCCAAGGGGATAGACCGCCCTTTGAAAATTTTATGATCGTGTTCTTTCAATATCCCTCATTGGAGGAACCCTAGTGAGAGGATCCATATGTGGTTAACAACATTAGAATTCCATGCACCCTAGGTCTGGTCTATGTTTTGGTTGTTTCACACAAAAAAAACATAAACACATTGAAATGACTAACTTTAAAAACATTAAAAACAACTTTTTTACAATGGAATATATCAATTAGATCATGCACAATACATAAGAATTAATGCCCAAATCCAATTTCTTATTATTCCTTTAACAAGAAACACTAGGGCTCTTGTACCAGGGAAGGTGGCCTTTTACAATTCCCTGTATAATGCGAACAACAAGACAAAACACTTGTCCAAAATACCTAGGTTGAGATTGAATCCTTTAGGCTCTCATCTACCTTATTGGAATGACTAGTGGATGTCCTTTGCCACCACGACTTATAGCCACATACTACATCACACATGTCACTCCTTGCCCTTCTTAAATTGCCCAACCAACTCCCTTTAGGCTAACAATTAGCTCAACAACAAGCTCTCTACCCACCTGGTAGCCTTAGCACTATAATTTCTTCCATAGCAAGCCCTCTGCCAGCCTCCAACACGCACAACAACTCCTGCTTCCTGTGGCTAGCTTCTTAGGCCTGTGGCCAACTCCTCCTTGCTACAACCTGTCCTACAAGCCTTCCATAAAGGCTCAAACTCCATTTTCTAACCCTCAGTGACCTTCTTTGAATATGGATATGCTACGAGCCTATGACCTCCTTTGCTTCAACCTACAACTAGACTAGCCAACCCTCAAACTAGGTCTTGACCTTCTCTTTCCAGCTTGCTGGTCCTCAGGGTGCAACCTTCTCTGTTGCTTGTGGCTAGGTCTCTTTTGACCTTCCTAGTTGCAAACAACAAAACACAAAAGCCAAGACCCTTATCACCATAGAAAAGATCCCATCCAAAACACTTGCTGCCCTAGGTGTAGGCCTACTGTTTCCTTCAAATCTTAGAGCTCATTCAAGAAGAAACCCGTCTCATCTTTTTCCATATGAGTTGCACCTTATGCTTTTTCAATTGGCCTCTTATTTATACTTGTCCATGACTTGCCTTGGAAGCCCCTTTGCCTTCAAGAAACAACATCAAACTCAACATTAAATTAGAATATTGGATGCTTTCCTTGGGTGCAAAGCCCATACACTTATAAAATCACACTTTATAAACGTTTCTCTCTCACAAGCCTAACACCAAGGGCTTGTGAGAATACCTCCCAATGCTACCACATTTCAACAAAGAACAAGATTAGTGAATGTTTGTGATCTCCAATTGACTATGTTGTTTGAGATATTCAAGGATCTTTGTATGTTCTCATAAAACTGTAAGATAATCCATTTCATAAACCCACAACGAAGGTGCAATTGTTGATTAAATGCTCCAAATTCTCTGAGTGCACAAGACATAGATGGCATTGAGAGGGGCCTTGGTAATTTCATTTTTGGATATTCTTCCATGTTAATGGCTTGTTTTGTAGCAAAAGCCAAAGAAAATTGGATATTTTTGGCCAAACTTTTTGTTTCCATATTTTAGACCATAGCTCTTACTGTTGCATGTATTGATGGTCCACTTCTAGTTGATAAGCTTCACTAACAAAAAAAATACCATTGGATTTATACCCCCATCTTAATTTATCCTCTTGATTAGAGACAATGATCCGTCGATTTTGCAAATTTCTCCAAAATTGTTGCCAAAAAATCCCAATTGGTTTAGGGAGCCAGTTATCTGGCGGGAGCCATCGATGCCATCTTGGATCTGATTCCTCCTCTAACTAGTAATTTGTGGTTGTGATTTTACCTTGGGTTGTCATTTGTTTGCTCAATTGCTCTAACTCAATTTGGTCCCCCAATTTGGGTAATTGCTGCCAAGAGTTAGCCTAGAACAAAGCCGTGCAACAATTTTTAATCTCCTAGAAGTGGTGCTTTTGTATCAAGTTCATACCTTTTCTTGCTACGGTCCAAATCAATGAATTGAAGGATGTGGTGTTCGATTTCCTTAAATTTTGTTGAGGTGTTTGAGGGGCATCCTTGCATTTCCATTTTATTTTCCAAAGATCCTGACCACCTTGAAGCTACCCCCACCAAATCTTTGCACCTATTACTGTTGCCATGATGGATAGATCACGCGGCCCTAGTCCTCCGTTAAGCTTTGGTCAATATAATTTGTGTCACACCACTAAAGCCCACTTCTTATCTAGACTTGAGTCTCTCACAGAAAATATCTCTAAATTTTGTGAAATTCCTAGACGATAGATGATGGTGCCATCATTTTTAAACACAGATATACTGATAGAGTTTGAAGGATTGCCTTGAGGAGTACTAATTGTCCAACGATTTACAAAGATTAGAAAGTCTAATTTGCAAGTTTATTGTGAAATTTGGTGAGAAGTTCCTCCCATTGGCTCCATTTGAGAGAGCTTTCTGCCAAGGGAGTGCGTAATTTTTTTGAAGGAAGTTTACTTATTTGGATCCCCATAACTTGTGCCACATGTTGAACAATCAAAGTGTTAAAGAAAATACTTGAGATTTGTTTCTATTAATATTCGTACCTGAGGCTGCGGTGAATAGATCCAAAATGTTATTGAAGTTGCGAGCTTCTTGCATCGTTGGAATTCCCAATCCCATGGTATCGTCTACAAACTATTGGTGGGTGAGTGGGAGATCCTCCCATACAACCGAAGACTTGTTAACCTATTTTTCGATGCCACTGCCTTGAAGGAATGCCCCAGTCCCTCTACTACTAAAATGAAAAGGAATGGAGATAGTAGATCACCTCGCCTGATCCCTTGAGTACAAAGAGAAAGGTGGATATGGTGAGCCATTAACCAAGATCGAGAAGGTGGCTGAGGAAATGAGATTCTAGATCCATTTGATCCATTCCTCTGCAAAACCAAAGGCACTTAGGATACTACATAAAAATTCCCAATTTAGCTTGTCATAAGCTTTAGAAAGGTCCATTTTGATCATCATTCTAGCTTTCTTTGTGATCTTCCAAGTGTTGGAAACACTGGGGGGGGTGAATCAATATTTTTTAGCAATTAGCACTTTATTAATATTTTTCAGAGCATTAGTTAATCTTCAGTTATTATTATTATTGTTCAGTAAGAGCAGTAAACAACAATGCAAAAATAGAGACAATAGGCACAAGATTTTTGGGTGGAAAACCCCCTCCTGGTCAAAAACCACTGAATGCTTTTCTAATGAGTTTTTTAATCTTCAGCCGCAACTGAAAAGAAAGCTACAACTTCCTAGAACTCTAGAAAAGCATTATTCTCTAGCTCCCACTGGAAAGACGTCCCAACGCCCTGGTTTTATCAGCAATGAGCTGAAAGGATGCCTCAACATCCAAGTGAGCCACAACTCAACCTAGCAACAACCTACTACCTTGAAGTGTTTATAGGCCCCAACCTGAAGGTGACTTCATTCACCAACCTAGCACCACCCTACCACCGTAAAGACAAAAAATTGAATACAAAAAGTGTGGACTCCCATACCAGGGACAATGATCCACGTTACAATGATATTTCAATGATTTTCTTGACTGGCCAATAACGCTAGGACCTAAACCCTTGTACCGACAAAACAAGAACCCTTGTCCCAACTTCAAACCAATGCCCTTTTCCCAATACAAATTTGCCGTCTTCAACTCTAGGCAATGGCACAAACTTTTTACAATTACAATGTTTGAATTCAATTTACAAAAGGACTCTAGGACAAATGTTTTTTACAATGCTTACAAGACTTGACAACGGCTGTTCAGAATATCCTTGATGCTGATGAGGAAGCTTGCAGTAGAAAGTGGTCAAGAATGGCGGACTGCTCTGCCTGTCAGTTGTTGATGTTGCTGCAAGTGATACTGGTCCATAAGGCTCTACTTCTCTCCTGTCACTGCTGATAGATGGCTCAGGCTTCTGCTCTTTGATGTTTAGACCTTGATATCACTGCTCTGCCTTCTTGAAGTGAGCTTTTGCTTCAGACATTCACTGCTCAGTGGACGAAGGTATCACTGTATGATGATGTCACTGGATGATGCTACTGCTGCTTGCCATGACTTGTAGTTCTTGTTACCTTGCTGCCACAGAGATGATTCTTTCAACAAATTGTTCAAGTCCTCCACCTGCAAAAATCAAATATGCCCATATGAATCCCAAATAGTACTCAAGAGAAACAATAGAAGGATCCTTGACTTGACTGTACTTGATTTGATCCAAAAGACCTCTACCTGCAATATAAATATTCAACCAAACATACTCCTATACGAATCCTTTGAACTGAAGATGAAATACCAAAGTGACAACCTTAAATAGTCTACTTAAACAAAAATACAAGAAACTAACCTAAAATGTGCACTCTTCCACCTGTAATTGTTGGCATTATGTTTCAAGTGTTGTCCTTGATGGCAACTCACTCAGAAGTTGGTACAGGTGCTCAGAGGTTGGTACAGGTGATGGCAACTTAATCAGAGGACAGATCTCAGTACAGCAGGACAAGAAAGAGATATACGCAGGTTCAGCAAGGAGAATCAGCGTGTACACGCAGGTTGGCTTCAGTAAAAGCGCGTACATGTGAAAAGTACCTTTGGTCCATGGCAGTTAGTCCTTGGAAGTTGTGCCTATGGTTTCGGACCATGGTGTCTCGACGGGCGTGTCGATCCCTAGATTTGAGGTTGATGGTATTGTGTTACTATGGTTTTGGCTCTTGGTATTGAACAAGGCCTAAGGCTATATAAGGAGAAGATCATTAGGCAAAGATTGTATTGTGTGTCTGACGCAGTGAGAGGAGCTGGTATTGCTGGTTATCTGTTCGGGACGTTTGGCAAGGGTCAGATCTGACAGCGAAGGCATAAGAATCTATTTCTAGATCTGCACGCGGGTTGCCTTTGGTGAAAGCGCGTATACACGCGGTTTTGGTACAGTGAAGTAGCGTATACTTAATAATATTTGATATTTCAGGTTGCTGCTGTTTCTGGTGGTTGTTGCAGAGTTCTGGGCTCTGGTTTTGGTTCTGTGTACTTGATGACAGGGTTTCAGTGATTCAGTATTGGGTTGTTTAATGAATTATGATGCAAGTATAAGTTGATGATTGTATTATGGTAATGTTTGTTTTGTACTCTTGGATCCAGTCTGAAAATTGATGAAACGTGGTCCCTGAAGGTTGTAGGGTCAGCACCTACGTACTAGTAAATGGATCAGCTAGTACAAGAGCTGAGGGGGTTGTAGCTCCCTTCCAGAAGTAGTTGGAAAACGAGAGAGGGTTGTAGCCCTCTGCAGGTTGTAGCCTGCGTACTGGTAAAGGACTGCACCAGTACATTGTAAAAGAAGTTTCTCATTAAAGAAGAAAGAGACGAATTGCAGCAGGTGGTTTTCACCCACATTGGGTTTCCACCTTATATCATGGTGTTCATGTGTGTGGCTCTTGTGTGATGTTCTGTTCTGTTATACTGCACCTGTTTACTGTTAAATTGCTTAATAATGTTCTGATGCATTTACTGAAGATTAAGCTAATTGAATTATAAGATCTCTGAGTATACGCTAGTTGCATTAGACACAGTCGCGTGTACACGCGGGTTCACTTAACTGAAGTCGCGTATATGTTTCTGAGTATGAAATTGAAAAGTTTTATCTGATCTGATAATACTGATTCACCCCCCCCTCTCAGTATTATTTCCAACAATTGGTATCGGAGCAGGTCCTTCAGAGGAAGCTTGATCGCTTGAAGGAAAAGATCCATCAGAATGGCTAATCCAGAAAGAGAGGCACACATCAGGCCACCAGTCTTTGACGGGAACAATTTTACTCACTGGAAGATAAGAACCACTGCATATCTACAATCACTTGGAGCAGAAGTTTGGGGAATCGTAGAAGGAGGATACAAATTCCCATCAGCAACTCCTACAGATCCAGCAGAGAAAAAGCAATATGAGCTCAATGCCAAAGCTGTTACTGTCCTATTGAGTAGTTTGACTCAATCAGAATTTATGAAGATCATGCATTTCAAATCAGCTAAGGAAATATGGGACAAAATCGTCACAAGCTACGAAGGAGATGATCAGGTAAAAAGAGCAAAGCTTCAAACTCTCAGAATCCGGTATGAAACTCTTAAGATGCGTAGTAATGAAAGCATAGCTAATTATTTCCTGCGTATGGATGAGATTGTGAATTGTATGAGGGATCTGGGTGAAGAATTTGAGGAAGTCTTCTTAGTTGAAAAGGTTTTGAGATCTCTGTCTAATAAATTTGATTCTAAAGTATCTGCCATAGAAGAAAAGGAGAATGTGCAGAAAATCACCATGTCACAGCTTCACGGGATCTTAACTGCTTTTGAAATGCGACAAGAGGTACCACCAGAGGCCGCATTCGAAGTGTCAGAGGAAGAAGATGAGGTAAATTTTGTCAAGAATCTTGAACGGGGAACTGGACGGTTCAAAGGTAAGCTACCTTTCAAATGTTTTCTATGTGGTAGAGTTGGTCACTATGCTGCTAGATGCCCTCATAACAAAGGAAAGATATCTGAAGAAGATGGTAGAAGCTATTATACCCATATTAAAAGTTCATTCAATGATAGTGAAGATATTAGAAGTCCCATGGCACATGAAAAGAAGAATGCTTCATCCAATAATAGCGAAGATATTAAAAGTTTCATGGCACATGAAAAGAAGAATGCAGAAACTGAAGAAGTTGCCAAATTAAAAGAACAATTGGAGACAGAAACCAGGGTAAGGGAGAAATTGCAGGATATAGCAAAAGATCAGAGCACAACTATTCAGAGACTTGAATCAAAGATCCTCTCTCTAAAAGAAGATCTTGAAGATCAAGAACATGAAGTGATCAAACTAAAGCGACAAGTGGAAGAAGGGAGAAAAGTTGAAGAAGACCTAAGGAAGCAGTATCTGAAAAAGGAAGAACAACATCAAGTTGAGGTAAATATCTTGAAAGGTAAACTAGAAGAAAAGGATAAGCTTTTACGATTTCAAGATAGTTCTAAAGTCTTGGATGATATTCTTAATAGTCAAAGATCTCCTGCTATCAAGACTGGTCTTGGTTTTCATGAATATGTTGAAGGTGAATCTAGTTCACAAGGTGAGGCAAGAAACTCTAATGAGAAATCTGAAATGCTCAAGGAACAACCAAGGAAAGAAATTCCTCAAGGAAGATCCTTTACTCCTAACTATGGACGTGATAGACGATTATTTCCTCCGCTGAATAATGTTGAATGTTATGTATGTCATAATCTTGGACATGTTGCAGCCAGATGTAGAAGTAGAATGGTTCAAGAAAGATCATCACATCCCAGGTATTTCAGAGGGTATTGCTTTGCCTGCAATGCATATGGACACAAAGCAATTGATTGTGATAGAAGGAACATGAAAAATATAAGGTGTTATACATGCAACAACTATGGGCATAAAGCAAGGGAATGCAGGAGCAGATTTCAAAATTCAAGACAAGAGGACCATACATCATCACAGTTGCAGGAATTGAAGAAGACAGAGACAGAAAGGTGTGGCATAACTCAGTCAGCTGACATAACAGACACAGGGGAATCTGAAAGTGATGAAATTCAGTATTCCATCCTGCATACGCTGATATAATGAAGACAAGTCGCGTATATACGCGAGTTACAGGCTGCAAAGTCGCGTATATGGAGAAAGGGCAGCAGAACAAACCCAGGTTCAGTCATGGTTGGCTCAGGCTCAGGGGGCAGCAGAACAGACTCAGGAAATGGTTCAGTCATGGTTGGTTCACACTCAGGGGGAGCATATACTTCAAATAATTCATTGTTGGCATTATGGATTGCTGATGAAACTAAATGATACATCTTGTTGTTTGATCAAAGGAATAGTATTGCAGGTTGATGATTATGGTACAGATCTGAATGGCTGGTCTTAGATCCTGCATCTGCTCAGGGGGAGCATGGATAGATTGGTACTCTTTGGCATATACAAAGGGGGAGCCAAATCAGAATCTTCAGCATGTACTCAGGAGGAGTATGGACAGCAGTATGGACAGTAGAAGGTATACCAAAGAAGAGAATATCTTGGTACGCCCTTTGCCCTTGATGTCAAAGGGGGAGATTGACTTGGTGTGGTGGTTGCCATCAAGTCCAAAGGGGGAGATTGTTGGCATTATGTTTCAAGTGTTGTCCTTGATGGCAACTCACTCAGAAGTTGGTACAGGTGCTCAGAGGTTGGTACAGGTGATGGCAACTTAATCAGAGGACAGATCTCAGTACAGCAGGACAAGAAAGAGATATACGCAGGTTCAGCAAGGAGAATCAGCGTGTACACGCAGGTTGGCTTCAGTAAATGCGCGTACATGTGAAAAGTACCTTTGGTCCATGGCAGTTAGTCCTTGGAAGTTGTGCCTATGGTTTCGGACCATGGTGTCTCGACGGGCGTGTCGATCCCTAGATTTGAGGTTGATGGTATTGTGTTACTATGGTTTTGGCTCTTGGTATTGAACAAGGCCTAAGGCTATATAAGGAGAAGATCATTAGGCAAAGATTGTATTGTGTGTCTGACGCAGTGAGAGGAGCTGGTATTGCTGGTTATCTGTTCGGGACGTTTGGCAAGGGTCGGATCTGACAGCGAAGGCATAAGAATCTATTTCTAGATCTGCACGCGGGTTGCCTTTGGTGAAAGCGCATATACACGCGGTTTTGGTACAGTGAAGTAGCGTATACTTAATAATATTTGATATTTCAGGTTGCTGCTGTTTCTGGTGGTTGTTGCAGAGTTCTGGGCTCTGGTTTTGGTTCTGTGTACTTGATGACAGGGTTTCAGTGATTCAGTATTGGGTTGTTTAATGAATTATGATGCAAGTATAAGTTGATGATTGTATTATGGTAATGTTTGTTTTGTACTCTTGGATCCAGTCTGAAAATTGATGAAACGTGGTCCCTGAAGGTTGTAGGGTCAGCACCTACGTACTAGTAAATGGATCAGCTAGTACAAGAGCTGAGGGGGTTGTAGCTCCCTTCCAGAAGTAGTTGGAAAACGAGAGAGGGTTGTAGCCCTCTGCAGGTTGTAGCCTGCGTACTGGTAAAGGACTGCACCAGTACATTGTAAAAGAAGTTTCTCATTAAAGAAGAAAGAGACGAATTGCAGCAGGTGGTTTTCACCCACATTGGGTTTCCACCTTATATCATGGTGTTCATGTGTGTGGCTCTTGTGTGATGTTCTGTTCTGTTATACTGCACCTGTTTACTGTTAAATTGCTTAATAATGTTCTGATGCATTTACTGAAGATTAAGCTAATTGAATTATAAGATCTTTGAGTATACGCTAGTTGCATTAGACACAGTCGCGTGTACACGCGGGTTCACTTAACTGAAGTCGCGTATATGTTTCTGAGTATGAAATTGAAAAGTTTTATTTGATCTGATAATACTGATTCACCCCCCCCTCTCAGTATTATTTCCAACAGTAATTAGAGAAATACAGTGAGTTTCCAAAAACTAAGAAAAACAAAAGCACACGACTTACCTTGACTGGATGCTTCTCAATGAAAATCCTTGACCTCCTCTACCTGCGGTAGCACAAATGATTATAAAAGGTACACAAGTGATTTTACCTTGACATAGTACTTGAAAGACTGAAACTTCAGACATTAGTCACCATAGGTCCGAGCTCAAAGGGCACAGGAGGACGAGCCTAAAAGTTGTTTTGGATCCTAAATGAACAGGTCAGAGACCTTAACCAAACCTGAACGATAGTCCTGAACCTTCGCTACCCTAAAACAATCCTCAAAATACGTAGACAGACCTGAACTAAGCCCTAACTAGACTGGTCCTAGACCTAAAGGGATGCCCAGACCTTCGCTGTCCTGTGACCTGCTCCAAACAATTCCAAAATTTACTAAAGAAAGGCCTAAAGTTGTCTTGAGACTTTGCTGTCCTTGAGACTGATATTTTGTTCCAAAACAGGTCCTGAAGATTATCAAGAATGACACTTAGAAACTTCGCTCCAAAGCCCTGTGATAAACCTTCCACAAAATAGTCCTAAGACACCAAATGACAACTAAACCCTCTCTTCTGGATGCCTGCGTTGTGCCCTCAGGGTAGGCCGAAAAATTCAGATGCAAAGTGTGTTTTTTTTTTTTTTTAACTTATTTGTAAGTTCAAGCTCTATCATGGAGGTATAATGAGTGTCCTTTTATAGGCCTAGAAGAGGCTCCTAAAAAGTGACCATTGGAGAAGCTAAAGTTATTTAAATTCCAAACAATATATGCCTTGTGTTTTAAGTGAGAAGGACCGCTAGCTTGTTTGGAAATTTTCAACCTTAATTATGCGGAGACCTTTTGATTTTGTTAGCCATTAAGGGTTTCTTAGTAGACTGTTGGAGAAAAGAATAATCCCTTAAAATAATGTTAATTCATTTGATAAGTAAAAATAATTTATCAAAATAATATAATTTTATTAATATTAATTAAATAATAATAACTAACCCTTAATATTGTGTTAAGGATTTTTCTAGAAATATTTTTAGTTCCACTTAGAAATGTGAAATCAATGATTCACTTAGTGCATATGGTCCTACCTAGTTGTGAAGTCAATGATTGATTTATTGTCTTCGCTTCTTGAAGTTATGTAACTTATACGTGGTGAGATTACAGTGATAAACAATGTCATATATTGACAACCATAGGAGGAGGTGTCATGTCACTACCCCGGAGTTTTAGCCCACAAAAACTGGGTCTTCAATTTCAAACTCAATTTCCTCTCAATCTAGAGGGAACCACGGGGTGTATTATATATCAACAGGAACATCTTGTCGAGGAGAATCTATCTAGAATTATTCTGACACGAGATTCCATGAATTGCCATGTCAAATTTACCGACAAAGATCGGGGTAGCTTCAGGTGCTGCTTGGGTTGACATCAATGACAACCACCTATCAACACCAAGAATGAATAGCTTCATGTGCAACCATGATGCCATCCAAAATTTGTCTCCTCTCTACAAATCCCATCTGCTGTGGAGAGATGATCATAGAAAGGAACGACTTGAGTCTGTAGGCTATTATCTTGGTAATGACTTTGTAAATTACATTACAGAAGGCAATGGTCTGTAGCCATTGGATGCTCTACCTTTTCTTTCTTGGGAGCCAATGTTAGGAAGGTGGTGTCCAAGGCTCTAAGAATAGATCGGGACTGTCTAGATTCCTCAACAGCTTGCCATAAATTCCTCAACAGCTTGTCATATGTCATTCCCAATGATTGGCCAGCAAGATTGGAAAAATTCCGCAGTGAAACCATCCAGCCCTAGAGCTTTATAAAGGGGCATTGCCTTGACTGTAGTTTCCACCTCCTCACAGGATATCTTCCTGAGAAAATCTTCATTCTGTTCAGCAGTCATCATTTGTGGAATGTACCTAGTTATATGTTGGATTGCCCTCGTTCTATCAACTATGGGTTCAGAAAGAATACTATGAAAAAACTAGGACAATTCCTGTGATATCTCCTGATGGGTTTCCAATTTCCACCCTTCAGAATCTCTATATAATAAAGTGTTGCTACTAATTGATAACAAATATTAATCTAAATTGGACATTACAAAAATTATGAAACTATAATCTACATCAAAACAAAATCTCATAAAATTGATTTATTCCATCATAATTTGGATGTTTCTCTAAGAGTCCTCCTTATAGAAGGGAGACATAGCTCTCTTTTATACATGGGCTTGCTTGGAAATTGAAAAAAGACATATTAAATGCAGATTCACAAATTTCTCATGTGGTTATAAACATTTGGTAATAATCAACAACTAAAAGTTAGCTCATAAGTAACTCCAAGATCTTTGCTAACAACTCAAAACTAATCTTATCAAGAGTTCCACGATTCTTTCTATATCCAAGATGGTTGATTGATGATCCCAATCCATTGCAAAACTTTGGTGGTTGAAGAGATTTGAATCAGACTGTACAAAGGTTGCACGAAACGGGAAAACGGTATGAGTTTCCGAAACGGGCACGGGTACGAAACGTGACCCCCCCCAAATTTTGGAAACAGGGAAATGCGAATATATATATATGTTAAGACATTTAAGAAATATGTGCAATCATAAAGCATATATGATACATTCTAATTTATTACATTATGATACAATTGTCAATTGTCAATGCATAAACTATAAGTCTCTAAATTTACATCACATTTACTCATGAATGATCACATAATGAAAATAGAAATATCCAAAATCAGCCACGAGAAATTTCTAATTTCTTGTCTCGTGCTTGATTGGGAGTCTCCTCTTACATAGTCGAATGACCTTAGTGCTCTTGATTAAATACAAGTTTCATACCCTAGTACCCTACATGCTCTTGATTATTGGGAGTCTCCCCTGCATAGAGGGCCTGGTTCTCTTGATTAAATACAAGTTCCATACCCTAGTACATGATAAAATCCAATGGAAACATTGCAATCCCCCCAATCCTGAAATCCTGAAAAACAGATAAGTTTGTTGGATTTTGAGTGAGATTTAAAATTCTACTTTCTCCATATGAAATCTAATGAGGGCGAAACCACTCTCAAACATCTTGAGTCATTTCATGGTAATGTTAAAAATTTAAGTAAAAGGATCAAAATTTTTCATTTTCATCCTTTTACTTTAAGAATTTAACATTACCATGAACTGCATATGCCTCAAACTTCCTGATGAACTGCATATCAACACTAGGGCAAAAGTTCACTTTTATAACTTTAGACAGGCATCTAGAAGCAACTAGAAGGCATTAGAAAAACCTAATTAAAAATTAGAAGACAAATTAATAAAAAAAATTAAAAAAAGAGTCAAGTTGCATGTGGAAACGACGTCGTACGGCCCAGAAACGCGTTTCCGGCCGTACTGGCCACGTTTCCACCTCGAGAAACATGCCAGTACAGCTAGAAATGCATTTCTGGGCCGTACCGTATGCATTTTCGCGTTTCGTTTCCGTTTCCGTACAGAAACTCCTCCCCTGCCAGCGTTTCCTCCAACTTAGGACTGTACGGATTTGCAACAAGTGCAAATTACTACAGCTTTAGTAAATTGCTGATACGTCTCAAAATATGATCTTGGTTCTTGAGATTTTTTGTGGAATTGTTTATTTCAACCTAATAATATCTTACGCCAAAATTCTCAAAGACCTAGTTTGTGGATCTTCTAACATGAATCTGTTAAATCTTTCAACTGATCCTGTAAGAATCAGCATACTAGCCCATTTTTCAAAGATGAATGAAAGTATATTATTTTTCTAATGTTCAATCGTAAATTCATGAAATACTAGAAGAATTGCCAGGTAAAACAGCTTTAGCCTAAATCTCACGTATAAGCATTAAAATGGACTAATACAAGGTTATGAGTAAGCAAAATGGGATTAAAAATAAGAGGAAGGGAAAAGGATGTCAAAAGATGGTAATTTTGCAATTCAACATGCACCTGGAAAAGCTTGCAATATGTCACCATGTTTGTAACACAGGTAGCCTAGAGTAAATAATAAATAGTGAACATGACAGTTAGAGAGTTACAATAGTTAATTGACTTTTGGTTTTTTGTCTCCCATTAGACTCTTGGTCTTCCAACTCTCCTATGGGATGTAAGATGTATTAGAATCATATTTATCATTTTTATGAATAGTGAATTGAAGTCACCTTTTTCTCTCTTATGAAACTGTGTATTTTTCTCTATGATTTTTGCTTGTCTAAATTTGATAAAATTTTCAAGCAAATTCTCACCTACAGTTGAGAGAATCAGAAGCATTGAAAAATGATTTGCTATCCGATTTCAATGCTAGAATTGATGTATTTTGAAAGATGTAGACTCCATGATCCTTGGGTTAATGACACATACATTAGCCTTCCTAGCTTCCATAGGATAAGGGTCTTGATGTAATCCTCATGTATTCCTGTTGCATTTCTTCTGTCCATCTGTTGTAACTCTGGTATTTATTGGAAGTAATATAGGTTGTATTATCTAAAACAATATTGTAGAGTTCACTGACATGGCTTCTAGTTTTGTTTTACAGGCGACAATTATTGAGGAGATGCAAAAGGAGCTGCAGGAAAGGCCAACAGCTAAGCAAGTGGAAGACCTTCGCAAGCAAGTTAAAATCTTACAGGTTGTATAAGCATTTCTTTATTAACCTTAATCTTTGTGTAAAGATTTCTCTATACATTCAAGCATATGAAGACAAAACTATGCTTTTTAAGTACAAACCAGCTGCTTTGCCAAAGAAGAATCATCAAAATATGCTCATGGTTTGATGATTCAAGTGTGTTGTTGTCAATTTTATTACAGAGAGGACTTTGCAGTGCACTTTGTTCTTCTTACTGGACCAAAGGAAAATGCTTATCATGCAAATCTGTTGCTTCTTGCAAACAAAGCTTACGGTCATTTGTTTGAACAAATATAATGGCTGTGGATTTAAGATGGAATATTTCCTAGTCTATTGAGAAGTGGATAGGAAGATAATGAAAATATCAAAACCATCTAAATCTGGTAGACAATGTAAACATGTAAATTGAAATATTGATGTCTTCCAGCTGTATGGACAATGATTTGGCCATTGTATATCTCTGTGGTGCATCATAGTCTTCCGAGAACCTATATATATATATATATTTTAGTGACCCAAAGGAACCCAGCAGCCCGCCTGACACGTAACTACTAGTAAACCTCTGGGGGTCTATGGCCTGTCCTCCTCTCCGTAAAACGGTTCGCAAACAAGTGGATTTGAACCTAGGTCTCTTGAGTTTCAACGATTTCACATATCTCAGAATACCAATTGCACTGCCCCCCCGGGACTTTCAAGAACCAATATTATCTTTATGATATAAATTAAATGATTGAGGAATAGTTTCAATAATTTGATTAAAATTATTTTATAACAAAGTTATGATCGAAGTTTAGATCTTAGAATCTAAAATACATCCTTCCTCAGAAAGCCTTTAATAAAGGATGTACATCTTATTCTTATTCTATCAAGATATTTGTACTTGATTGTCTTTTTATTTCAGTTTAAGATCTTTATAGTTTTTTTATGCACAGGCTGTGGGTTATAATTCTATTGAGGCTGAAGATTGGGAGGTGGCTACTAGAGGCGAGGACATGACCAAATTAGAGACATTGTTACTTGACAAAAATAGGAAGATGGAACATGAGCTAACTCAATTGAAGGTATACTGGTACTCAGATTGGAAGTAGAATGCTATAGAATATTCTTGTCTGCAGGAATACAGTTAAATACCTCGCTTTCCTATCTTCTTTTGCAGTTCTTGAGAAAGTTGAAGGATTTCAAATTGTTGACCTGAAATTACTGTTATAATGCATTCAGTTTTAATTTTCCTACTGACACAATCATGCTCACAATGTTTTCTATTTAAGGTCAAACTTTCTGAAAAGACAAGCACAGCTGAGGCTTCTGAAGCTAGAGTGAAGGAGCTTGGTATGAAGGTGGATGAACAACAGAAACTAATTTCAAAGCTGGAAGAAGACATATTAAAGGCCAGTTAGTATTACCTTTATCATTTGCATTGAGTGATATCATATCTGCTCATGATAGTGGTACTTTTTAAAGTATTATTGGTTGATTTTTGTTTGGCAAGCTATGACATATGCAGTTTGGTCTCGATGTGTTGTCTGAAATGCAGGGATATAGCTCAGTGGATCGACGAGTGACAAAAGCAGATGATTGGGACCTGCCAGAACTTGGAATTGCAGAAATCCTTGAGGTAATCTTTGTTAAATTTTCCCCTCCAGCTATTGGCAAATTATTACCTAGTAATTTCCTTGTGGTTAAATAAATTAAATTGCAGATTACTGAATGAAATGCACAGCTGAGATTTTAACAAGTAGTAAAAGATAAATCAGCAGAAGCAAAAATTAACCAATCTCATACATATGCACACAGAAATTTTTTCCCTTCAAATTTGCTGTCCATTAACTTCAGTGTTACAGCATACAGGGGCTTTCCCTGGTTTTTACCTGGTCAGTTTCTCCAAATGTACGGCTCCTGCCCGCAATCTATCCTTCTCTGCCTGTGCACATGTGACCGTGTGGCCTGTACGACCCCTGACCCTGGTCTATCCTTCTCTGACTGCGCACATATGACAGTCTGCCGTTTATACAGTGTCTGCTCAGTGCCTGCAACATGTATGGCATGTATGGACCCTGCTGCACTGCCTGTGACTTCTGCAGACTGGCTGTTGCTTCTGCAGACCCGCCTGAGCCTCTTCCTATCCATTTCTGCACACATGTGAAGTTACTGGCTGCTATACAGCTTCTGCTTGCTAGACCTACACTGTATGGACTCAGATCTGCTGTAGATCACTTCAAAATCTGTCCTTTGATCTTGCTGGCTGCTAGATCATTCTCTCTTGTTGTCCCTTTCTCTTTTCCTCTTAAAATTGCACACTTGGATGAATGCCCCTTTCCATCCAATCATTGAGATCCTCAATATTTCATTGTATTGTGCTCACTTGATGTGTCTTCTCCCTTCACCTAGCCTTTATTTTCTAAGTTTGAGTTATTGACCAAATCTACAACCTTAATCTCCAAAGTGATTGATGGTTGAGATTAGATCTGAACTTCATTTGAGATCAATGGTTGAGATTCATCTAATTTACTAATTTACTAATGCAAATAACCTTTGCATTTCATTAGATTAATTCAGTTTTTCTTATAAAATACAATTACTTTAATAAATCCTTTAATTAAAGTAATATGCTAAGATTAAATGTCCTTGGATAACTTCCACACATCTAGGCACTTAGACCTGTGCGGAAGTTTTGCCCTTGCTAGATTTATTTGCAGGTCTCTGCTCTTGTTTTTTTATTTCTTTTATCCTTTTCCAAATATTGGAAGATATATGTTTCAAAGCTATGAAACCATGTAATTCCTTAACAAAATGTTGTGTTTTAATCTGCTGTTTTAAATTTTTCTCGTGTTTCTCTTTTGTGTGTGAACATGTTCTAGCACACATGCATGGTTTCACCTGGACGCCATCTATATAAAGTTATAAACCTGTTTGTTCAAATCAGGGTTGCGGGGGAGCGCCCCCACTACCCCCCACCGCCCCTGTTAGAAATCAAGGGCAGATTGTAGATAGGATTTTATTAATTGATTTCTTTGTTACCTTGACACTTTCTTATGATATTATATTAATTCATCATTATCATTATCATGTTCTGTTCATCATAAAGATAAGTGCCAAACAAGAAGATCACAATGCAAACAATAAAAGACACCAGAGAGGCTCCACGCCAGGGAAAAACCCCTCAACAGGGGAAAACCCAGAGAACTCTCTTCTTAAAGAATCAATTCAAGGAGATTTCCAAGACCACAGACCCTAGACAACACACCAAGATCAGGCCAGCCACCCAAGATGATGTAAGACTTGCTGTTTCTTCCAGCAAAGATTCGGTTCTGATCTTTGTTAAAATTGGCAACTAGGGCCAAATTCCACTTTGGTCAGCTCCTTTGGGAAAGATAATTGCAGCATTGAATTCCTCTTTTCGAGAGAACCAAAATCGACCTAAAGATCGTCAAATTTGAATAAGTAGAAGTCGGTTTTTGAATTTATTCTGTCACTCAAATATTACCAAAGTCAGCCTTATCTCTATGTCGGCTTAACAAATCCAATAGTCACGTCCCTTGACACCCATCAAATTGTATATATAGAAGAGTCCTCCATCATCATTTAATCATCAAGGAGGCATGAAATGTCATCTGATCTTGGCCATAGAAAGGAGCTTCTCCTGCAAGGGTTTGAAGATTGTGATTGGGTTCTGTTTTAGGGTGATTGGGGGCCGCAGGCATCCATCTGTAAGGCCGAGCAGAAGAAGGCGTGTTTAAGGGCTTCTTTGGAGAGGGTTCTTACTCAGTTCGATGGGCCACAGGTTCCGTCCTATTGCAGGGTCCGAATCCCTTGTTTGGAGCAGCCTAAAAGGAGCTGCAGGCCTGTCCCTATCATTGCAGAAAAGACTGTTAATTTTAGGTATGTTCTATGCTTAGAGCAATTTATTTCAATTTTCACAGTTAGCTCAATATCTTTTCCAGATTAGTAATCACATTAGCATTAAAGTAAACTGCAGATAGAACATAAACATAAATTACAGAAGACAAGTCAAGCAAGAGCACAAAATATGTGGCGCTAGCCAGGGACAAACCCCAATGTGGGGAAACCCTTGATCAATTCTTCTTGTATGTTCTTCAATAGTTTAGCAGAGAGAGAGAGAGAGAGAGAGAGAGAGAGAGATAGTACGTTTACAACAGAAGTCAACACTTTGACTTATTTAGATAAGGGCATAGATCATCTCTAAGAAGATGATACATGAGATCAGTTGAAGACATGCTGCTTCAATTGATTCTCCAAGGTGACTCCTTCACCTATCGTTGTGCTGCATTTTGTCATCATGCTACACCTCACCGTGCTGCACCATGCTGCACCCATCATCACTGTGCTTCATTAATAATGACTGTACCCATCACTGTACTGCATTATGTGCCATTGCTGCACTATGTTGCCATACTGACCTATGTGCCGGTTGCATCTTGCTTGCTTGTTGTCCTTTGCATGCTAGCTGTAACATTGCATGCTTGGTGTATTTGCTGCTAAGTACCATACAACTATCCCAATGTTAGTTAGTTGTCCCTTGCATGCTGCTCTCCTTCAGAGACAGATGCTCTGGTTGTTCCGACAGTTTTGGCAATTTCAGTTCTTCCTAGCAGTTCCGGTAGTTCCGGCAATTCCGGCTATTCCAGCAGTTCCGACAGTTCCGGTAGTTCCGGCTATTCTGACTATTTCGGCAGTTCTGGTAGTTCCGGCTTTTCTCGGCAGTTCTGGCAGTTCCGGCTTTTCCGGGCAGTTCTGGCAGTTCCGGCTTTTCCGGGCAGTTCTGGCAGTTCCCGGTAGTTTCAGCTTCTGCCCTCTGCGTCAGCTTTCCCAGTTGTTCCGGCAGTTCCGGTTGTTCCCGACAGTTCCGACAGTTCCAACAGTTTCGGCAGTTTCGACAGTTACGGCTTTTCTCGACAGTTCTAGCTTTTCCCAGTAGTTTTGGCAATTCTGGCTATTCTCGGTAGTTTTGGCAATTCCGGCTATTCCCGACAGTTCTAGCAATTTTGACTATTCTCGGCAGTTCCGGCTTTTCCTGGCAGTTCTGATAGTTCCGGCTTTTCCCAACAGTTCCCGGCAGTTCTGACAGTTCCGGCAATTCTGGCTATTCCTGGCAATTCCGGCTTCTGCCCTCTAGATTAGGGCAACGTTATCCCTTAAGATCTCTCCTCCTACTAAAAGCCAAAGACAAGTAGAGAGGAAGAGATCCCAAGTGTGTTGAAATGACTTGAAGGCCACCTCTATTTTTACTAAAACGTTGAGCACAAGTGGAGTTTATTTGGTTGCTCGCCGACCTTGACGAATTGTTCCATAACACAAATAAATTCATATTTCCATGAATACTTATCGGAATCGGATGATCTTTAGATCAATTCTACACCTCTCGATGAGAGGGATCCAAGAAAAATATTAGATTCCATTAATAAGATGACCCACATGCAGTTTGGCCATAGTTGCCAATTTTAACACTCCCTCTCAATTAGGGAAAACTCCATCCGCTGATCCATATGTTTGACTGTATTATCTCTGCCATCAATGCCCTGCACTGCTCTGCTCTGTTGAACCATGAAGAAGAATTGATCGAGAATGTCTCATACCATTCTCTACTAACTTGAAGTCAGTTTCATTTGAAGAGAGCGTGTCACATCACTCTTACTGGCCCGAAGTTAGTTTTATTGATCCAAGATCAATATCACAAGAGAGTGTCTCAAACCACTCATACTGATCCCATATCAGTTTCATTGATCCTAGATCAATGGAGGTCATCCTAGCATAGGGAGTATGGTAGATACATCGATGCGTCCATTGATAGTACTACTATGGTCCCTAACCCCATTTCCCTGCTCATTGATCAGATGAGAGGTACTTCCCATGAGTTCCAGATTGCATGGGTAGGATGCCTCGACAGGAAAACTAATCATCCTGTCCACAGGAGAACGAATCATCTTGCCCCATAGTCGCCACGGGAGAACTAATCATCCCGGCTCACAGGAGAACTAATCATCCTGTTTCACAGTTGCCATGGGAGAACTAATCATCCCGGCCCACAGGAGAACTAATCATCCTGTTTCACAGTTGCCACGGGAGAACTAATCATCCTGGCCCATAGGAGAACTAATTATCCTGTTCCACAGTTGTGACGGGAGAATTAATCATCCCGGCCCACAGGAGAGCTAATCATCCTGTTTCATAGTTGCCACGAGAGAACTAATCATCCCAACCCATAGGAGAACTAATCATCCTGTTCCACAGTCGCCACGGGGTATCACAGGGGAAGGTTAAACCTATCATCCTGTACATAGCGCACCACTAGGGGAGGGTGAGTCGCCCTGTGGTCATATGTTGCTCCAGTAAGTACCCCAAGCCCCCCAGAGCTCCCAAAGCTCAATGCATGCAACATGCAGGACCCTTATAAGAAGGTCTCTCAACGACTCCAAGTCATTCGGGAAAGTCACAGATTTGACCTTTCCCGAGGCTTTGACAAAATGTCTACGACCTGTACATCAGTCTCAATGCGATGGAGCCTCCTCGCTCATCGACTTACCATATCCTAGATAAGGCAGTATCTGATGTCTATCTGCTGGAGCAATCATCGAATACAGGATTCCTCAATAATCGAATCCCCCCTTTGGTTGTCACAAAGAATCACAGTGGTATTCATCATGTGTACAAACAGCTCACTGAAGAGCTTCCACAACTAGGCAACTTCATAAGAGATCATACTCGTAGCTATGTATTCGGTCTTAGTGGTGCTTATAGCACCCGACTTCTGCTTCCTGCTCATCCATGATATTGAAGCAGAACCCAAAGACCAACACTGAGAAGTGCTATAGTGATCCTCCACACTGCATGCCCAGTCAGCATTCGAATAATCATGCAGTTTCATATTTCCGGCAGTGTATCTCAATCCATGAGAGATTGTGCCCCAAAGATATCTTAGAAGATTCTTGGCACCAATCTAGTGAGGCTCAACCAAATATGAGCTCACCATGCTAACTGCAAAACATATGTTCGGAAGGAAGTTCACCAAGAACATCAGTGCGAATGAGTTTATGAAACTCAGAGTTGTTTCCCAAATCTGGTCTGACATCACTACCATATAACTTCTGAAAGTTAAGATCCTTGAGGTAGTCACAGGCTTGCAGTTTATCATTCCACATTCGGAATCCAACTCCCTCTTACTTCTGCAAATGAGAGGGTCTGCACCTGTCAGAAATAGGTCGTCCTCATAAGGTGCTGGTATGAGAGGTCTATCATCCACAACCTTCAAACAATGGTTTGGATCGGCTTCACTCTTAGTGAATCTCAGCTTCATCTGACAGTTATCAATCCTCTCATACTATGCCCGGGGAGTTTTGCTTCAAGCCATACATGGCTTTCTTCCACCTGCATACGTGAGATTCCTGATCATCAATCTCAAACCTCTCGGGTTGTCCAAACATGTGGACCTGCTACATGAGGGGAATGGTCCCCTTGTAAGATTTTCCTTCGGTACATTTCAGACATGTACTTTCACGCTCTTTTTGAATTTAGGCATCCCTGTCACCATCTGACTCACAGACCTCCAGTGCTATGTGTCAATGGACATGGTCCCCACTGGACTTCCTGCAACTTGATACAACCCTGAACTTAAAATCTTTGAAAATTCTATTTTCAAACACGTACCTTTCCATCGATGAGTGCCACCTCGTAACCTTTGACTTCCATTGCTGAAATGGACATCAGGTTCTTCTTGCGATCATGTACATAAAAGAGATTCTGTAAATGAATCGAGTTACCCTCATTCAATTGAGGGGTAACATTCCCTACACCCTTTCCGGGATATTTGGCATCGGCTCCAAGTATAATCCCACGATTGTTTCCATCTCTACCAAATTAGAGAGTGCACCCTACTATCCGATGAGGTGCCTTGAAGCACTACAATCAATAAGCCAGATTCCCAAAGAATCTGAAGGAGAAGGCCAATACAAGATAACGCTTCTTTATCTTATCAAAAACAACATTTGATTCTTCATACCTGGTGTTCCTTGCTTTCTTTGAAGAGTCGGCCATTTCCTTGATGACCTGCATTACCTGTCATTCCTTTTATCATTGAAGATGTCCCTAGAATGATTGTTATCTTCATCAAGAGATGTGTCTCTGCCATTCAGACATTCCTTCGCATAATGGCCAAACTTATTACAACCAAGGCATTTGCCTTTCCTTCCACCCTTAGATCCGGACTTCCCATTGAAGTGATCTTTAGGTAGGCCTTTAGAAACTTTTGTTGCGCCATTCTCATAATATTCTCTGCTTCGACTTCACCCTTGGTGAATTTGAAGAGGGATGAGGAATCCACTGATCCTTTTGTCCTTTCCCAACTGTCTTCGGTGATTGCTCTTTCACTCTTGCTTGGGCATTGTCTTCACCTCAGCTTTGATACCATGTTAATTTTAGGTATGTTCTGTGCTTAGAGCAATTTATTTCAATTTTCATAGTTAGCTCAATATCTTTTCCAGATTAGCAATCACATCAGCATTAAAGTAAACTGCAGATAGAACATAAACATAAATCGCAAAAGACAAGCCAAGACAAGAGGACACAAGATGCGGTGCTAGCCAGGGACAAACCCCAATGTGGGGAAACCCTTGATCAATTCTTCTTATATTTTCTTCAATAATTCAACACAGAGAGAGAGAGATAGTACGTTTACAACAGAAGTCAACACTTTGACTTATCTAGATAAGAGCATAGATCATCTCTAAGAAGATGATACATGAGATCAGTTGAAGACATGCTGCTTCAATTGATTCTCCAAGGTGACTCCTTCACCTATCGTTGTGCTGCATTTCGTCATCATGCTGCACCTCACCGTGCTGCACCATGCTGCACCCATCATCACTATGTTGCATCTCATCATGCTTCATTAATCATGTCTGTATCCATCACTGTACTGCATTATGTGCCATTGCTGCACTATGTTGCCATACTGACCTATGTGCTGGCTGCATCTTGCTTGCTTGTTGTCTCTAGCTTGCTTGTTGTCCTTTGCATGCTTGCTGTTGCATGCTAGCTGTCCCTTGCATGCTAGCTGTAACATTGCATGCTTGGTGTATTTGCTGCTAAGCACTGTACAAATATCCCAATGTTAGTTAGTTGTCCCTTGCATGCTGCTCTCCTTTAGTGACAGATGCTTTGGCTGTTCTAGCAGTTTCGACAATTTTGGTTGTTCTCGGCAGTTCCGGCAGTTTCGACAATTCTGGCAGTTCTGGCTTTTCCTGGCACTTCTGGCAGTTCCTGGCAGTTCTGGCTCCTGCCCTTTGCGTCAGCTTTCCCCGCAATTCCGACAGTTCCGGCTGTTCCTGGTAGTTCCAGCTATTCCCGACTGTCTCGATTGTTCCGGCAGTTCCGACAGTTTCGACAATTCCTGGCAGTTCCGGCTTTTCTTGGCAATTCCGGCAATTCCAACTATTCCTGGCAGTTCCGGCTATTCCCAGCAGTTTCGACAATTCCGGCTTTTCCTGGTAGTTCCAGCAGTTCTGGCTTTTCCCGGTAGTTCTGACTTTTCCCGGCAGTTCCGCCAGTTCCGACAATTTTGGCTATTCCCGACAGTTCTAGTTTCTGCCCTCTAGATTAGGGCAGCGTTATCCCTTAGGATCTCTCCTCCTACTAAAACCCAAAGACAAGTAGAGAGGAAGAGATCCCAAGTGTGTTGAAATGACTTGAAGGCCACCTCTATTTATACTAAAACATTGAGCACAAGTGGGGTTTATTTGGTTGCTGGCTGACCTTGACGAATTGTCCCATAACACAAATAAATTCATATCTCCATGAATAATTATTGGAATTGGATGATCTTTAGATCAATCCTACACCTCTCGATGAGAGGGATCCAAGAAAAATATCAGATTCCATTAATAAGATGACCCACATGCAGTTTGGCCCTAGTTGCCAATTTTAACAAAGACCGAACTTTAAACTTCTGTCTTGAGGTTATTATAAGGCCTCATTTTAGGTAGGAAGGCCACTTCCTATTTGGCAGAGTGCTACTTGAGGAAATAAGCCACAGATTTGCTCAATGTACTTAATTTGACTAGCCCTTGGTCCAGCGAAAGGAAGCACCATTCCTAACTTGAAGAGCAACAGTTGTATGAAGACAATTTTGAGTTGTCAAGTAAAAATGCAGTGAGCCCTAACCTACAACAGTTTGACTTCAGCTTCAGAGGGCAAATTGGTTTGTTTCAGAATTACATTTTTGGGCCATTCATTCATCATCAACTTGATAGTCAATGTACTCTCTCTGTTGAACATTTGATATTAATAATAAGAAGAATTGATCAAGGGTTTTCCGCATCTTGGGGTTTTTACCTGGCTTGTGCCATATTTTGTGTTCTCTTGTCTTGGCTTGTCTTCTGCGCCTTTTGTCTATGTTCTTTCTTTAGTTACTATCATGATAATAATGTCTTATGTGATGGTTAATGGAAAATTGGGCTATTTAGATCCCTAAAGTAACTATCCTATGCAAAGAACATGTTAACTAAAAATTAACAATCTTCCACAAAAACTTGGCTGCCAAAAAAAGATAGTCCAAGACCAAAATGAAAGAGAGATACTTCACTGCATTCTTTCTAGACTTTCACACTAATTATCTTTCCTTAGATTGTTCTAGAAGATCGATGCTCAAGTGTGTTCTTGTGGAGGACGAATGCTCCTCTTTTTATAGTCTTTCTTGTGGGTGCATGGGCCTCATTTAGGCCGACTTTAGGGGCTGGCCGACCTGACTCTTGGTAGCTTCTAGATAATTCTTTACATCAATAATAATTTTCTTTTCTTGATACATGAGCCCTTAAAGGGTCTTTTCATCATGACTTTGACTTGACTCAAGACTCAACTCCTAGAGCACTCAATAGGTGCTTTAACCTAGGACAAATAATCATGGGCAAGAAACCCATTTACAAATAAATAATTTTCTTTCTCCTTTTTCTTTTGAGTACAATAATTACACTAAGTCATGATACAAATACAATTATGAAGACTGAAACTAGTTACAACTTTCAACATTTCCTCTTAACTAGGGAGGTATTCATAATTGACTATAGGTACAAGGACAATACTTCCATTGTAAAGTTATCATAAGAAGAGTCTAATTGGTAACCCATTTGTTTAGCATCATACCAACTAGCATTATCACATAGCAAGGCCTTGACTAACAACTCTATCTCTCCACAAGATCAGAGCACAATGCTGGCGAGACCAATGACTGATAGACACCATCATCATGTCTCTCAAGGCCCATACCCCACCCGGGTGTTCACAGAGCATGTCCTTCCAAGACTATTCTTATCTTGGATTCCCAGTCCTCAAAGAATATTAGTCCTCTATGACTACTCTTATCTTGGATGCCCTACCACATCCTCAAAGAGTATCAGATGCCAAATGGTTACCCAATCCTCCATTCTTTATTTCCAAAGTGAAGACAAGAATGATGTGTCTATCTCTCCCTACCAACTAGGGAGGATATACCCATTCCTATAATGGAATGTACCCATTCCTGTAAAAGGAATGTACTCAAACTCCCTCTTATCCAGGGACTTGTCCAAGCTCCCTCTTAACCAGGGACTTGCTTCAATCTCCCTCCTAACCAGGGACTTGTTTCTAACAACTTTCTTCTTTAGTGGAGATCATGGGACTTTTAGTTGCTTGTTGAGCTCCTCCTTTTGATGTCATAAATTTTATCTTCATTGTTATGGAACCTTCATCTTGTAGGGCATCGATCATCCATCACTTTCCTCAAGTCAATCATGTCATCCTTCCCCTTATCAGAAAGTGTTTTTGTAGTCCACATCTGGTTTTCCTTCATACAACTACCTCTTCCACATCATGTTACCTTTAGGATCTTCCATCCAACACATAAGTGCTAGTTGTAGGTGACATCCACAACTCTTTTTTCGATAGCCCTGCATTAACCCATCCAGATGTTATTAAAAAACCAAAAATGAACATCAAATCAAAATTTCCTTTTGTGATGGCCTTTCATAATGACATCTGCTGCTAGAGACATCAACATCTTGCATATTCATAAACACATCTCCAAGACTTTCAATGTCAAGGGTCTTCTTCTTTTGAACGAGTGGCCACACTTCTTCGTCATTCTTCCATTCATCTCTTGCTTTGGTTATCCATTCTGGTTGGATAATAGAAATGGCACAAAAAAAAAAGTTCAACATTCTCATCCTTTCTTGAGAGTGCATCTACAACAACATTTTGCTTCTCTTTTTTGTAGATGATTTCAAAGTCATAACCCAACATTTTGTGACCCATTTTCGCTGCTCTTTTGAAGATAATCTATGTTCCAAAAAGTATTTAAGACTACCATGATTTGGTTTTACATTGAAGTGTCTTCTCATTAGGTCAGTTCGCCATTGCTTTAGTGCATGTAGTATTGCCAACATTTCCTTCTCATAAATAGGTTTGTGTAAATGCTTTCCTTTGATTGGATGACTTTCAAAAGAAGTGGGTCTTCCTCCTTGCATTAAAACAACACCAATTTCATTTCCTGAGGCATCAATTCCACAATAAAGGTTTTTGTGAAGTCTGGTGTAGTTAAGACTGGTGCTTGGCACATTGCCTCTTTAAGATGTTCAAAGGCTTTAGCTGCTTCTAGAGTCCAAGAAAATGCATCTTTCTTTAGCAATGTTGTTAGAGGTGCTACTATTCTCCCATAATTTTTAACAAACTTGTGATAATACCCTGTCAACCCGAGAAATCCTCGCAAATGCTTTATGGTTGTGGGGATTTTTCCATTCCTTAATGGATTTAATTTTGTTAGGATCTACTTTAACACCCTCACGAGATACAATATGACCCAGATATTCCACCTCCTGTACTCCAAAGAAATATTTGGAGGTTTTTGCATATAATTGTTTCTCCTCCAATAGTTTGAGCACCTTGTCAACATGTTGAACATGATCCTTCCAAGACTTGCTGTAGATTAGTATATCATCAAAAAATACTAACACAATTTTTCCAAGGAAGTGTTTGAAAATGGAATTCATCAAACCTTGAAATGTAGGCGCGTTGGTAAGGCCAAAAGGCATGACCAAAAATTCATAATGACCCTCATGTGTTCTAAATGTTGTTTTCGAAAAATCTTCAGTCTTCATTCTAATTTGATGATATCTTGAACGAAGATCCAAGTGAAATAAATTGCCCCATGTAATTCATCCAATAATTCATCAATGACAGGAATGAGAAATTTATCTTTAATAATGAGCTTGTTGAGCTCCCTATAATTCGGACGCATGCGCCATGATCCATTCTTCTTGTGCACCAATACTACTGGAGCCGAAAAAGAACTTTGACTAGGTTGAATTATACCAGCCTCTAGCATTTCTGCAACCATACGTTCAATTTCACTCTTTTGGGCATAGGGATATCTACAAGGCCTGATGTTTTGAAGAACACTTCCTGGACTCAAATGAATAGCATGATCATGATCACGAATAGGTGGGAGGCCTTTGGGAGTCTCAAATACCTTGGAATGATATTCAAAGACTTTTTGGAGATCTAGAGCAATAGATGATTTCGATGTTTGAACCTCTAGTGAGCATAATTGTGCAATTACGTCCCTTTGTTTCTTCTTTAGAAGCTTTGTCATGCTATTAGAGCTGATTATCTTTCCTGGTTTCCCTGTGGTACCCCTTAATTTAACTTCCTTTCCTTCCCATAAAAAATTCAAGAAAAGTTCTTGAAAATTAAAAGCTATCATACCCAAAGATTGTAACCATTGGACTCCTAGTAGAACATCAACACCACCCATTGGAATGGAGAGAATTGGACTGTTCAATACATATTCCTCCATGGTTAGCTTGATATTATGGCACTTTCCGAAGCAATTTATAGTTACTCCATTTGCAACCATCACTTGACACTGTGGTGCTGGGTATAGAAAGCAATTCAATTCCTTAACAATCTTACAATGAATAAAATTATGGGTACTACCCAAATCAATCAACACTATTACCTTTTTCTTTTTGATATGTCCTTCTATCTTGAGAGTTTGAGGAGTGGTAATTCCTGCCAATGCATTACAAGATATCGTTAGATTCATTTATTCTTTCTCTGGAGTTGGTTTCTGGTGTATATTCTCTTCTTTTGAAGTTTCTTGTTCCTTTTCTTGCTCCTCTTTACAATCTATGTAAAATAATTTCTTTTCACCACACTTATGACCTTTAGTGTTTTTTTATCACAATTGTAGCAAAGCCCTTTTGCTCTTTTTTTTCTTCCAATTGTTGTAGTATCAACCTTGTAGGTTGTGGAAGGCTAGGAGCAACAACGCTTCCATCTTTATAGTTGTGAGTGGTAGGTTTCCTTGTTGCCATAATTTTGCTTTCAATTTTTCTTGCCAACCTGAATGCTTTCTCTAATGAATCAGGTTCCCAAAGGTGAACCTCATGTTGGATGTTATTCTTTAAAGTCCCTATGAAGACATCAATCCTATGCTCCTTTGGTATATCATTTATCTTTATATTCAAATTTTGGAAGTCCCCAATGTGTTCTGCCATTGAACCCTTTTGTTTGAGATTTATCAATTGGCTAAAGAAGCTGTTTCTCTTTGTATCTTCGTAATGTGCTATTATTTCCTCCGTAAAAATTGACCAGGTGACAAGTGGTTTATGAGAACAAAGCCATCTATACCATACAAATTGATTGGGTTCTAAATATAAAAATGCAATACATACTTTTTGTGAGGGTTGCACATCCTGTAAATCAAAATATTGCTCCATCTGTAGTATCCAAGTTACCGGATCCTTGCCATCAAACTTACTCATATCTATCTTTGGAATGTGTTGGTTCTTAAACCCCACATTGGAGTCTCTAAAATCGTAATTCCTATCCCTTTTGTCTTCATCATGATTTTCATGGATTACCTTGTCACCACTGGGAAGCCTTTCTTCTAGCAACTTTGCCAAACCTTCCTTCAACCCCTCTATCTTGACATTCATCATTGCTTCTATGTCTTCTTTTAAACCATCATTCAAAACTCCCACGTCCCTTTTATACCATCTATCTTAACTCCCATGTCCCTTTTAGACCTGGTTTCACTATTTGAAAATGGTTTTCTTGTATGTTTTCCCAAAGAGCATCCCTTGCAAACTCCTTCAAGATCTTCTTTGATATCGGGGGTGCCATGAACTAGATGTTTAAGAGTGGGAATGACTTCACGAACTCCAATAACCCTAGCTTTACCAAAACTTGACTCTTTCCCCAAACCAAAACCTTTCCATCAACAAAAGAAACTCTATCCCTTTTATCTTCTAAGCAAGAAATTGAAAATAATTCTTTTTCAAACCTGGATCATATAGTATGTTGTTGAGATGTAGTTTTGCTCCATTCTCTAGCTTCAAAGATGTTCATCCCATGCCTCTAACAACATAGCTTTTGTTGTCTTCCACTTCCACTGCATGAGAAGATGGTTCCCTTGATATAGTTTGTAGTTGTTTACTTTCCCTTGTCATATGCCTTTATGCTCCACTGCCAATGATCCATGCATTATCATCATTAAGTGATCCTGTAAGTGCAACTAAGAACCCTTGACTTTTGACCTTGTTGAATAAGTAGTAGACAATCTTCTTGATCCATCTTCTTGTAGAATTAAATCCCATTCTTATCATAGAGGGAGTAATCATTTCCTTCAAGCCAACGAAGTGATCTTCAATCTTCTTCGACCTTAGCTTCGATACCATGTTGAGAAATCAATGCTAGAAGAATTAGGGTTAGATTTCTCTTTCTTGATAATTAATTGTGAATTATGTTGGCTTTTTTTACTTATTTGTTATACTATCTTTCATCAAGCAATTACCAAAATATGTGTGCATGACGATCACAAAAGCACAAGACGCAAGATGTAGGCACTTTGTCAGGGAAAAAACTCCTATCTAGGGGAAAACCCAGTCAAAATCTCTTCCTTCAATAGTTTACTCGAGACTCTTCAACTTAGACACAGACCTCCTCCAGACCAAGCCAATCCAACCTTCGACCCCAACAACTTCGACTTGGCAGCTTCCGCATCAACAAGCAGTAGCAACGACTTCGACTTTGACAATGAAACTTCGATCTCCAAAATTAGCCCACACGAGAGAGAGAGAGAGAGAGAGAGAGAGAGAGAGAGATGCCAAAACTTTGATTTTGTCTTTCCCTTTCTTCTTGACCAAACTCGCACTCCTTTTGGCCTCCTTCACCTTCGCACACTTTCTAGCTCTTTCTTGGATATCGAACTTGTGTGAGAGAGTGAGACCAAATGAATTCAATTTGCTTCAATATATAGGTTTTTGGTGAGGTCAAATTGCTCAGTTGAGGCCGACTTGATCTCCTTGAGGTCGACTTGGTGTGAAGGTTACATAATTCATCTTTGACTCAAAAATAATTCTTTTTACATCGTTTGAAAGCCCAAAAAGGGTCTCATAAAATATTCAATGACTCTAATGACTCTTTATTAATCCTAGGAGTCCACAATGGGGACTTTGACTAATAAAATGATGACCCAAGCATGAAACCCATGCTTTAATAAGTCGTTGTAACAATAATAAAAACTCTTTTGACAATTACAATTTATGAAGATCGAACCTAGTTACATTTTCAACATAAAAAACCTTTATATTCCAAAATAACATGATAGTATGAATCATGATACTACAGTCTAAAATCCTACAACTATAGCCTACAAGTTCTAATTGTCAATGTCATCATTCATCATCAAAATCATTATCTTGAACATCCTCCTCATCCTCATTTGAAAAATGAGTAGCATCCAAGTCTACAATGGGATTATGGCTTGATTCCTCTAGCCTTGAAGCTGCAACTGGTGCTTCTGGTATATCTGCCTCTGCAACCTGTGGAGGTGAGTCCAAGTCCAACCAAGAAAGGTCTTCATTGTCAAATGTTGGTGCTTGACTCTCCACAACCCATTTTGATGTTGGATCAGAGTCAACCAAGACAATGTTGTTTGATTCAAAGGTTCTATTAAGCAATTGGTTGCGCCTCAATCTAAGGTTGTATTGAACAAAAACCATGTCATTCAACCGCTTTTGCTCCAAACGGTTCCTCTTCTTAGTGTGTATATGCTCAAACACACTCCAAATCTGTTCACACTCTGAAGCACTACATGTCTGGTTTAATATTTGAATTGGAAGTTTTTGAAATTGAGGGCATTCATTACCAAATTGTTGCCACCAATAGGCTGCAAAAAGTGTGGAAGGAAAATAAGTATTAGCAAATGAATTTGAAAGGTGAAACTTGGACTCAACAATTGCAAATTGAAATGAGTAATATAAGAATTTGCAAATTTTGACAGCGCTTACTTGGGGGATTCTTTTCTCTATTTCTTACAACCATAGAAATGCGAAAGGTACTGATACTCTCAGTGAAATTCAAGAGCTTGTTATGAATCTGATCTTGAGTCTTGGAATCTATGACCATGCGCTCAATGCATTTATACAATCCCCCTAATACCTCCTTATCAGCCTCAAAATTTGTAGTGTAATGGTACCTTCAAAGTTCAGAAAACAAAAACATATTCATCATGTCAACAAAAGTTAAAAGTTAAAACTTATAAGTAATGAGCATTGAAATCCAAAATTACATACCTTGGATTTAAGTAGTAGCCAACTGCATGTAAAGGTTTATGGAGTTGTTTGTTCTTATTTCGTCAATGATTCTCTATAGTGGAATGTACTTATGTCTTTTATCCACATGTGTTGCCTTTATTTGTTCCTTGGCCTGATCCATGGCCTCATAAACAAAACCCATGGCAGGTTTATCACCATCCACCATCTGCAAAACTCTGACAAGAGGCTTAGTAAATAACACAATCTCCTTTGCCTTTGACCAAAATATTTTGTCGAACACTTGGTCAACCATCTGTTTCCCTTCAACCTTTTTGCTCTATTGAGATGCATTCCATTGATCACATGAAAACATCTTCCTCAAGTTCGGTTTTTGTTGAACAAGGGGTTACAATGAAAGAAAGTTGGTTGCAAATCATGTGATGGCTGATCGAACAAGCTCTTTACCCCCGGTGTGCTTTCTTATAAGGTTCAAAACCGATGAATGGTTGTAGATGTATCTAGTTATGGATTTTGCATCATCCACACACTTCTTCACCCTCTCATTTTTGCCAATATCTTCAGGCATGAGGTCCAAACAATGGGCTGTGTTGACCTTACTGCTTTCACCTACCTACAAGTTAGTGAGAAAAGCTTTCAACCCACAAGGTGGTTGGTGGCAGGGAACTAAGAGAAGGGGCTGCCACACTAAATCCCCTCCCTTTCCGTTTAAACTATCTCCTAGGTTAGCTATGGTGGGTCTCGAATATGGAAAACTAAGATAAAAGAAATGTGAGGTTCTAGGAGAGATGTTAAAGTGAAAGTGGATTAATTTTAAGAATTATGAGCAAAATATGATATGAGCAATAAAATCATTAACATATTAAAACCATAACTTTAAGATAAATTGTTCAATATAAATGAAAGATATATTTTCTCAAAACAAAAATAGAATGCTTAAAAAAATGAAAGCAAAGCAATTCTGAAATAGAGACAGATGTTAGCATGATAATCGATACAAAATATAAAATGATTTTAAAATATAATCAATGCCTAAATCAAAGCATATAGAGATATCTTGCAAAAAGAAAATCAATTAGTGTTCTATTTGCAAAAGGAAAATGAAACAATGCTTGCCAACATAAAATATTCAATAATGACAAGGAAAATGGACAATTGCAAGTGAAATCATAAGATGTATTAGCTCGAGATGCACCTATACTAGATTTGAATGCAATTAGTCTTGGTTATTTTTAATCTAAAATGTCTAATCTAAGTGAGAAGTCCTCCTCTTGAGCTCTTACCAAAGGGTACAAATTGGTGTGACTGTAAGAAAGAGGGGGCGAGGGCATGAAGGTGTCATTAACGAGACCTGTCACCCGAGTCTTACGAGCCACCGTGTGCCTTCATTCCTACAAGGGGACAAGCCACCTTCATAACTCCAGGGTCACACGCTTTTACCTTACTTCGTACCAGATGGAAGAACTTTCTAAGAAAATCTTTTTTCCTATACTTTCTAGTTTCTATCAACCAAGCTTATGCTAGGAGGTTAATTTTATTGAGGCTTGGGGCTTGGCTTGGAAGCCTTCTTATACTAAAATGCCTAGATGAAATGCATGAGTGAGTGCTATTGCTTCTAAGAAAGTAAAGACAATGCTCAAATAAACAATACCAATATATTTCAATGGAAAGGGAAAGTGAAACAATTAGTTCAATGTAGCTCCACGAGTTCCAAATATGTTGCTTTGCAAGTAAATGAAATCAATGCCAAATTGCTTCAATGGAGTGACACAAGAAAGATCCAACAATAATGATAATGCCACATAATATAAATTGACAATGATAAAGCAATGTGCTCAAGAGACTTGTGAAACCATAGTAGATGGATAAATTAAACTGTTTTAAGCTTGCCCAGTAAATATAAAATACTTGCTTGCATCAAAAGAAAAATTGCATGTGTTGTAGTACATTCCCCAATACAAGTATTCAAGAAATGGAAATGTAAAACATAAACCAATTTCAAATGTATGCTAAAATGAGAATGGATGTGAGTGTTATGTTAAGAAACTAATCATGCACGAATGAGCTTAGCAATGGGATTAACAAAGAAAATTGGAGTGAGTAAACTAAGAGATTAGTCCACCCACAAACAATGATCCTTCCTCTAAACGGGGAGAAAGGATACCATGGGAAAAATCCCAAGCTCCCTCACAAGAAAAAATAATATTTTTATTAGAGATTGGTTACAAAGAGAGAAAATAAAAACCTTTTGAGAAGACTTTCCAAGGAAACTAAATGAATCTTTTACAACATGTCACTTCCAAGGGCTAGATCTCTTCAAGTAACAACTACAGGTGAGTCTTTGACAAAATCTGAAAATACAAGAAACAAATTTGCAGCAATCAAATCAGCCACAAAGAGAGCTGTCTTTAGTGCTAAGGAGAGAGATTAAGCCTCCTCTGGCCCACAACCTAGTGAGAGAAGGATGCTGCCCTCAAAGTAGAACTCGACCTTTCGAGAAATGATGCCTCAAATATTCACAACCTCGAATTTTGTCTCAAATCTGCTCAAAAGGGGCTGCAAAACAAATCTAAAATGAGTGGAAAGATGACATGAAAGAGTCAAAATGATAATCTACAATTAATGTACAAGAACTAGATCAAGACATGCAAGTAGAACTCCATATTTGTCTAGATAAAACTATGCTCTAGGTAGCAAATAAAATCCTTGAAAGCACAAGATATTGATCAAGAAAAATATTGAATTTAAATTTATGTGATCTTAGTAGGCTAGAGGAAAGGAAACTCCCTATTTCAAAATCGTTTGATGAGATCCTTGAGGCAAACTGATTGGGTCCTTCTATTCTTGATCTTGGGAGTTAGTTTGTCTATTGGAGAGTTACCCCATGCCCAAGTAAATCCTTCAACCAATATCTAAAGATATCTACACACTTGGAAACAGATGTCAGCAAAGGGATTAGATTATACAATGGAGGAGAAGACTAGAGATTCCACTAAAAATCTTTTAGTGCCCCTCTTCCTAAAGTATTTCTCTAACCCAAAAACCATACAAGATAGCTTGCAGATGTTAATCCAAACAAGTGGCAAAATGATAACTAGCATAATCCAACATACATGTAGAATGTAAAGCACAACAATTGAAATAACATCACTTCAAGCAATGGAAGGAGAACACCAACACAATAGTACCCCAAAGTCTCTTTATTATATGAAAATGAATACAAAATCTAGTAGTCTCTGTAAGCCCAATAGCTCGTTCTAAAGATACAATATGAGAGCCAAAGGCTTATTTAAATAGAACTATGGGAGCCAATCCCAATGAAAGATGAAATGACAAGTGTAGCAATGGAGATAATCCCAATGATAAACTGAGTTTCCAAGTGGCCACATGACCGAGATCATAATGGAAATTCGAATTTTCTTAGTCGCTGTGATATTTGAGCAAGTGCCAATGAATCTCTGAGTGTAGTAATGATCAAACAAGCGACTGATATGGCTGTTGTGCATATCTCCTTAGTTGGGCAGCATATATCCTTGTTCCTGTGCAAGTTCTTTATGGCTGCCAAGTATGAAAACAAGCAGGTGATGGGGAGACAAACTCCCAGCGAATCTTCAATACAATATCAAAAAGTGAGACCTCCTAAATCGAATCGACAACCACCATGTGTTGAGCTGCCAATTAACTTTGTGTAGACTGCTTCTTAATTTGTTGTGTATGACTAAGTATTTTGGCAGGGTATGATGATCTCAGGAGTGGATGCATATGTCTTTGGTGTGCATGGAATGGAGGGGGACAAGATCTGTCCCATGTGGCAGTTTTGTCCCCCATTATCTCCCTTTACTTGGACCATATCTCTAATCAAATCGAAAACTGATAGTGTGCCATTCGTGAGCTTCTTTTGTTGACTGTTGACTTGTCATTAGTTTGACCTCCAAAATGGTTGCCATGTCATTCCTCTTGTCCCCCCTTAAACTTTTAATGTGCACCCCATATTTCTAATATGTTGAATTATTATAATTTACCCATACGTTGTGCTTCATGATTTCAACGTTGCCTCTTTAACTCAAATTGGAAACTTTTGACTTGCCACTTGGAGCTTTGACTTCGACTTTCCTCCATGTGGTGGGTCCCACATGGCTTCCACATCATCTTTGACCTTCCCTGGAATTGCCATGTCACTTGTTTGACTTATTTTGACCTTGGAAAAATTTATGATTTTTTCCAATTATTCATTTTTTTTGAAATTTTCCCTCATTTTTGCTATTGTCATTAGGAAAATCGACTTTCGAGGGACTATAAGTTATTTTCTTACCCTCAAAGTGGGTCTTAGGATAATACTGGGTCTCTGAGGATGAATTTCGAGTAGTCACACGCCCCAGACATTTCCTATGGCCACTTATTTACATCATTATATAGAAAATACTTAAAAAATCTTGTTTTGTGGAAAATTTTTAATTATTAAAAAATCCTACTTAGACCTAGCCAAATTCCACGAATCTTTTTGTGTGATCTAGTATGGTAATATACATCGATTCTAGACACTAAGATGTGTTAGGGGCTCAACCTTCAAATCGTCAACCCGACTTTGGGGTAAAAAATGAATGAAAAACCCAGAAAATTATCCACCTCTGAAAAAGAAGGAATAATTAACCGAATAAAAAAAACACTCCAAGGTGTATTCGTTTGCTGATCGAGTCCCAACATCCTAAGCCTGTTACAGATTAAAAAACTCATCATTACTAGTATCACTTATTACAATTCCCCGCAGGGTGCGGAATCTGGTTACAAGAAAGATGATGAGAAGATAGTAGAGTTAAAAAACTCTGTTCACTGATGATATCTGATGGTACAAGTGTCCTCTGGATCATCCTTGGGCATGGAGTCTTCATATAATCATTAGGTGCCACTCTAGTGGTCAACAGGCTGCACATGGAAACCACCAAATGGTGGGGTGTTTTGCCTCCAACATCTTTCTAGTTGCAACATAGTTAGAGGCATTATCTTTGATCACTTGTAAACATTTTCAACACCTACTTCCACAAACTTTATCCAAGAGACGAAATAGCAATTGTGCATCCTTCATCTGAGCAGATGCATCAATAGATTTGAGAAACATAGTATCTTTTGGAAATGCAATTAAGAAATTTAGTATGGTGTGAGATCTACCATCAGTCCATCTATCAGACATATTGTGCATCTTGTTTTGGTCCATGATTACTTGAATTCTGTAAGGTACTCTTGCATTCTTTGGACCTCATTTTGTAAAAGTGGCCCCTTGATATCATGAAAGCTAGGGCCTTTGAAGCCTGTTCCACATGAAGCTATAGCATCGATCATGGGCTAATAATATGCAAAATTACTAGCATTAAAAAGTATGTTGCATCATACCACAATCTAGAAATGCATTCATATGCAGCCTCCTTCTCTATCTTCTTCCATTTAACATCAGGTGTTGGTTAAGAACCAAAGGTGGTGTGGGGTACAAAGGAGTCAATCCTTTTACGGGTTTCTGTCTTCTTCAAGTTAAAAGCACTTGAACTAGGGCCAAAATTGGGCATATATTCGTCAAAATCAAGGCCACTAAGCATAACATCATCTTTTTGATTTTTGCCTATATCTTTTATAATTCTTTTGTTTTTCCCCTTTTCTTTATTGTAGACTTTAATTAGACTTTGCATCTCTGCTTTAAGATCATCAAAAACATTTTCACAAGGTTTTACTTGCTCTCTCCAATGTGCTAGGTGTTCTTTAATTCTAAGGATCCCCCCAAGCTTAACTTTTTTCCCACAATAGTTGCGGACTTTCATCACTCGTTCATTTAAATGGCAGTGAAACCAAACCAGATCATTCTTGTTTTTGGGGGCCATGACAACTTCTACAGGAAAAAATGAAAAATCTGCATAGAAAACCCTAGGGTTTTTAGAATTCTATGGCAATTTTTTTTAGAGAAAAATAAAAGAGGAATAGAAGCCACAAAATACTTGGAGAAGATTTGTAAATTTTGAGAAGAGAAGAAGTTCCCACAAATCAGAAAATAAACTCTTCAATCAACTCCAAAATCTCCCTCACAAATTTTTCATTGAAATCCCTCAAACTGACCCTGCAAATTTCAACAATTGTTGAGAAAAAAATGGAAGAAAATAACGACTACAAATTTTTTCCAAAAAAATTTACAAATCTGGACTCTGCATAAAAACACTAGGGTTTTAAATTTTTTAGGGAGAATCAACTCTAAAATCCTCCCAAATCAGCTTTGGAGCAACGCCTACAAATTTGCATAAAAACACGGGGGTTTTTAAATGTTCTGGGAAAAAGGAACTGATTTTTGGAGAAAAATGGAACAAAAGTAGATGGAAAAAACTACCTTGATTTACCCTCTAAATTTTATGGAGAAAATCAGCTCCAAAATCCTCTCAAATAAGTTATGTAGCAATCCCCGCGAAAAAAAAGAAAGATTTCTGGGGGAAAAAATCCTTGAAGTAGCTCAAAAATCTCATTTAGTAATCAACTCAACAACTCTCTAAGACTCCAATTAACCCTTCAAATTTGCAAAAAATCTCCCTCAGAACAACCCTGAAAAGAATTCTCTGAATTCTCTTCACCGAACTCAACTCAAGAATTGCAAGAGACTCAAATGAATAGTGTGAGTGAAATAGAGGAGTTGGGGGTGTTTAAATAGGTTTGGGGGGGCTAGATTAGAGTTAAAAAAATAAGGGCAAAAAAAAAAGCATTTTCCTATGCTTGGGCCATGCGGCTGCGGCCCTGGCGGACGGGACGAACTGGCTTCCGAACCAGAATAGACGGGTTTGGACCGATCGGTTCTACCGGTTCCGATAACATTGGTCATGACCGATTGGATACCAAATTAGCTAGTTTTGGTACCATATCGGTCGGTTTGGCGGGTTTGGTACTTGACCGACCGACTTTTGTAAAACACTGGCCGGTTAAGAAGCCACATGGTTAGGCATGTTGATGGGACTCCCAGATGGGTTGTGGAGGTGTTTTTTTAACAAACCATGATAGGTTCCATTCTAAATCTTCCTATGCTTATAAAAGGATGCCTAAGCTCCTATTTGCCTCACACATTTGATTTCTAGTGTTTGTGTGCATCAGAGAGCTTGGACAGTTCTACAACAACATTGAGTTTTGGAGCAACAACAAGAAGTTTGGAGGTTCTTTGTTATCTTGGAGCTAGTTTGGAGTTGTCTAGTGGAGTTGGGGGTGTTGATCCCAATGCAAATTTGGTAGTTGATCCAAGAGCTGAAGGAAGTTAACCAACAAGACCAAGCATGGCACATGGTGACTCGTGAAGGGAACAATAGTCGTGCAATTCGACGAACTCGTGCTTCTAGTTCCGTGAGGCCTAGTGTTGTTGCTCATGCTACTCCTAGTATTGCTATTGAGGCTAGAAAGGAGTTTGAGGAGTCCTCAAACTCTGAGCTAGATGATGTTTATGTAGCTCTTGGTGATGATCCCATGTGTAGTAGTGGTGATGAGTTTGATGAGTGATCATGTCGATCAATGATTTGTAGTAGGCTAGTGGCCTAGTAGCTTGAGTTGTAGCATTGTTTTTGGACTCAAGAGGCCATTTAGAGCCTCATTGTAGCATTGTTTTGGGACTCTAGAGGCCATTTAGAGCCTCATTGGTTATGTATTTTGTCAATGATATCATTGATATGTATTGCACTCAGTGCCATTTTGATATATGCACCCTTACATGGTATATAGATGAGAAGACTTTCCATAATTTGTCTCCAATGGTTTGGAATCATGGTTTATAATATTAAAAATGATTTTTTTCATTAAAATTAATTATTTTTATGCATTTTTTCCAATTCCGGTTTATTGAATACGGTTTGATCTGGTTTGATCTGGTTCCGGTTCAAATCACGGTTACATAGGTGGCCGGTTTGAAACGCAGTTCTGGTTTTTAAAACTATGCTTCAAGTGGGCTGAAAGTGTGTGAGACAGCGAGCAAAGTGCAGGATGAATTTCTGGGGAGCAGAATTTGTCTGGTTCCATTAGTTGTATTTTCTGTGTATTCTCTGAGGGCCATTTTCGCTGTTAATAGAGCCCTTAATTGTCCTGAGTAATAAAAAGTTAGGGGGAATTTGGAAGGTGAAAGTTTTGTTTGTGACTGATTTTCTATTTAAATTTTCGCTGGAAATTATTTAAGTTAAAATACTGGTTTATTTTATTCTGCAGTTTTCAGAAAAAATAATTTACTGGGTGAATATATTTGATCTTTTATTCTTCTTAGTGTTACTTCTTTGACAAGATTCATATTTAGGTCACACGAAATGAGGGTGGACTTGTTCTTTTCAGTGACCTGCTGATGCAGAAGATCATAAACATACTTCAAATTCTCAGCCGGAAGTTTTAATGTTAGTTTTTGGGAATGAAAGGTTTCACTCATGAACACTGGAAATATCAATCTGTAGAGAAGAAACTTCATTGCAATTTTTTTCCTTTGTGTCCTGTAATGAAGAAGCAACATTATGAAGCTTGGCGTTAAAGTCCTGCAGTGATTTGACATTATTGAACTAGGGTGTTAGATTCCTTAAATGAAGTAATCCAGATTTGATGTTCAGCAGTAGTTTCATGACACATGGCATTAATGTCTTGCAAGGAAGCAACTTTATTCCAAAGTTTCTGACTAGATTCCCACGTGACAACCTTCTTCTCAGGAATTTATCTGGTGGGCCACATGCAGAAATTGAGCGGGGCCCACAAACTGTAAAGGCTTCTGCAATTTTTTTTTTTCCTTTCCTAAAATTATCTTCCTAAATGATTTGTTATGACATAAATTAAGTTCGACAGCAGATGAATTATCTCTGAAAACACACCTAAATATAGTAGAAATACGACTGAAAAGCAATGTTAAAAACAAGTTGAAAAATTAGGCTTAAGGCGTGCCATAGGCACCCAAACAATGCTGCAATAGGTCTTAAAACCTGGGTTTTCTAATGTTTCATTAGCTTGCGTGCAGACGCGAGTTCCTCAGCACATGCTTCATTTTGATTTCTTTTATTTTGTGGGCTTATAAACTGTGGTTGAGTTCATTATCTATTTTAATTTTTTATATATCTTGTTGAAATTAGGGTCAACAAGAATGGAACTACATATAGACAGATTACATGTCTCAATTATTTTACAGGGGAGCGAGTGTCATAGAATGAGAGTACTGCAATTTGAATTTCATGGAAATATTCTCACTTAGTAAATGTTTTTTGTTTATGTTCCCATGATTTTTGAAGGTTGCAACTTATAGTAAATAATTATGATCAATTTGTTATGTTACTCCAGCATTGATAAGCAATTTATTCTTCAAAATTTCTTTTAACTAGAGTATAAACTTGACTATTGTGCTATAACTGAACAGAAAACTGAATTCAGAAAGGGTCAAGCAGATGAGGAGCAGAATTCAATGCTACAGGTGATTTGTAGCCAACGTGACAGATTCCGGCAACGTCTAAGGGAAGCTGAAGAGGTAGCATTTGACTAGATCTTTCCATGAGTATGATGATGGTGCTGGTGAATTTGCTATTGTACAAGCTAGTGTTACAGCATTGTTTCTTTGATTGATATTGTTTTATCTATGTATTTTGTCAGAATAATGGTGGATGACGAGTTGCAAGTGAAAATGCATCATAGTGTCATTGTAGCACCTAAGATAAGGAGACAAAACACCCACTAAGCACTGCACACGTCATTGCATCTATCATCCCACTAATTTCTCCATCAACTGCTCTATTGATTGACTCCATTTCATTTCTTGATACTGCATAATAATATAAATCTAATACGTATAGTGTTTGACATGTGTGTTTGTGGCATTTCTCTGCTGTATTGTATCTTATTGTGACTATTCTCATTGTTGTTTGTGTGAACATATCATTTGGTATTAGAATAGGTTGCATGAAATGTGGAAATGGATATGAGGTGGATATGTGATATATAAAAAAATATAAATATTTCAAAAAATAGGCATTTTTAAAATATCATAGTAACTTGCAAAAAGATAAGAATGAAACATGTACAAATTTAGCAGGAAATCCCATGTCTATTTGAATTCCCATAGATGTTCACATTATGCAAAATTCAAAACTAGCCTTTATAGTTGAGGCTATATATTCAAATCAGCCTTTATAGATGAGGCTATATATTCCAAAATACAACATAGCTAAAGTCAAAGGCCCTAGGGACTAATACATAACCACATCATCTTCATCTTTAGCAACAAAAATAGAAGATGAATGTTTAGTGGGGGCTCGTGGAAAGGAAGAAGTGTTTCCAATCTCGTGATCTTCAATAGTTTGAGTAGAGAGGAAAAGGTCAAAATTGGAGAATATGTGATCCCCATCCCACTGTTTATGACGCGCACTCATATATTTTTCACTTGTATGTGACATGAGAAGGCTTAGATGCACATAGACAAGATCCTCAACCTTCTTTGATTCCAACCTATTGCACTTCACTAAATGAATGAAACCATAGGTGCTCCAATTCTTTTTTTCTGATGAAGAGCTTGCCTCTTATGAGAAAATACGAGTGGCAAGGTTTTTGCAAATGTACACCATTGGCTCCATGAAAATTCCACCATCTCACTAGCTTTATTGCCCTCTTCTAATCCAAAGATGCCATGTCTTAAAATTCATCCAATCCAATGTTTAAATCATAAGAAAATAGTAGATAAGGTGATATCTTCAGAAAACCTAACACAATCCTCAAACCAAACAGCTGTATAAAACTCTTAATATAGATCAAAGAAATATGTCCACATACCATTTCTTTGTTCAAAAACCATCAACTACACAAATAGAAAAAATTGTCTAGTGGTTTCTATTAAGCAAAGAGTAAAAGAATTCACTTGATGGGATGATATAGATGAGGAGTATTTATAGACACCCTTTAGGGTTAGGGTACTAACCTGAAGAGGGTGACAAGGCTGGCCTAGTTTAATATAGAAAATAGAATAAATGGGTTAGTTAGGTACCCATATATAGGCTCCATAAAGTTATAATCCATATAATGGATCAACACATGACCTCAAGTGAAAAGTAACCACATGATCTCATCACCTCTCTCAATCTAAAGAAGGAGCCGTGAAAAGAAGACATTATGTCACATTGTAATGTCCCTTTTCGAGAATAGAAGAAAGGATTCAATTAATATAACTATTTAATGTCATCCTGAAGGTGATAGTGAGTAGTAAATTAAAAGCGGATTATTAAGTGACTTTTGATATAAGTCATTTAATTATTACAATGTGACCCATGGTATTTCAGCGACCCATGGTATTTGGATGGGGAAACTATAAAAAAAAGGAGGGAGTTCATTGGGAAATGATTGGAGATTTGATGAATTGATTTTGTGGGCTCATTGAGCTCTATGTGAGGGTTTCTAACCCTGACTGTGAATATTTTTTGGAGGTGAAACTATCCTCCCTAGGGATCTGTTGTCGCCCAAAGTGTACACCAAGGGCCACAACGCTCGGGACAAACACTGTCACTGTAAACTTTGTCCACTCCGTTCTAGCTATCTCTTAGGCAATCTAAGGGGTTAGTCCCTAAGAGGTGAAAGAATGGATGATGAAGGAAAATTTGTTGGGAACCAACAAGTTCTAGGAGATGCATTGAAAGCTATCTTATTAACTTAACTTAAATTAGATGCAAGCAAGATTAATTGAGCATTGTTTAAGATATTTAATTAAATTTAGACAAACCAGATTTAAAGTTATGAGACCAGTGCCTTTAAATACAATGCTCGGAAAGAAGAAGAAGAAGAAGAAGAAGAAGATAAATGATTCACCAAGTAACAAGATGACAAACGCTGCTTTAGATGGATGATTGACTAACTTATATGAAATGCAAGATGAAATAAGATGTTAAAGACCTAAGCACTTAGGTTATGATTTACTCTAAGATAAATGTCAAGTACTTGAATGAAAATTTCAATGAAAATCCCAATTATGTAGATGCTCAAAATTCTCAATTTAGGAAATGCAAGATATACAACTTTCTACAAGTCCACGATAGGGTATTTAATAAAATGTTGATTACAATTACTTGAAAAATTCCCAAAACTAAATATGCAAGAAATATCCAATAATTCAAGTAAATAAATCCACACTTAGAATTAATTAAACAATGAGCAATCTCAATAGATATCAAGCACTAAAATATTTAAAATCCAATGCCAATGATCATGAAACTTAGTTGAAGCATGCAAAAGGCTTAAGCACTTAAATTTCGAAAATTAATTACCAGGAAAAACCATGAAATTTAAATGCTAATCAAATAAATACATCTTCAAGAAATTCTGGAATTAAAATGATTTTCTTAAATAACCCAAACCCAGAAAATTATTATTTTTCTCCTATAGTCAAACTTAGAGATATTCAAAAAAAGTTTATGTTGCCTTGACTATAGGAATTCTTTCAAAAAAAAAATTCTGAAGCCTAAAGATTTTATACAATTAAAAGGAAACCCAAAAATTGATTTTTCAAAATTTTATGTCACAAAAATAAAAAATAATTTGATTTTTCTTTAATGTGCTAATGTTAAAATTTTTGAACAAAAATTAAAATTTAAAATTTTTAAACATTTTAAGTTTTAAATGTTAAACTATGGTTTAAGATTTAGAAGTAGCAAAGCCACTTAACAAAAAAAAAAAAACAAGGTTTGATTTTTTTGTTTTGCGAATTAGGTAAAGTCGAGCAGGAGTTGAAGATGAAAGGACATGGGAAATGAAGGAGCGGGAGGACGTAGGGAATGGAGAAATGAGGGAGCGAGAGGATGCGAGGCAAAGGGAAAAGCTGCGAGGAGGGAGAGGATTGCAGGCTTGAGGGGCGTTCGAGAAGGATGTAGGTTAGGCAGGGAAGAGAGGAGGAAGGACAACAAAAGGAGATGTGACTGCGCATAGAGGGAGCTAAGGCTGCGGAAGGGAAAGGAGAAGGACGCGGGAATAAGGACGTAGGGAGGGAGAAAGGGTACACGGATAGGTGGGAGAAGCAAGGGTTGCGTGAGGGAGAAAGGAGCTCACGCACAGGAAAGAGATGGTAGGGAGGAGGGTTGCGTGAGGGAAAACGTAGAGGAGAGATGAGAGGATTTGCAGAGAAGATGGGATGTAAAGGATGAGGAGAGAGCAATGGGCTGAGGGAGAAGAAATAAAGAAAAACGCAGAGGAATGAAGCTGTGATTTAGGGAAGGAAGATCACGTAGAAAATGGAGAGCCTCAAGGCAACAGACAAGGGAAAACATGGTAGCCCAAAGACCTGAAAAAATTGCCAAGATTTTTTTTTATGAAGAACCAGATATAAAAATTTTAATTTGATGATTTTGATTGAAATTTTTCCTCGCAAAAATTTGTTTCTGAGACAAGATCTTGCCCTCTAGGGCCTAGATCAGTCTCAGATCTTGAAAAATCTCATTGTAGAACTTTAGATCTCCTCCTGCAAAAGTGAAAAACAAAAACCCAAGACCCAATACATATACAAAAATCTGAAATAAAAAACCCAATCCCAAGTTAAAAATTGAAATAAAAATTTAATTTTTCAGATCTATACACTTATATTACAGATCTATTAGATCTGAGGAGTATGAGTCCAAATCTGCTCCCAGATCTGTAGATTGGAGAGTCTTTCTAGTCAGATCTGACAATTTAGGACAATATTTTGAAGATAATTTTTTTTTGAAGTTTTAGGTACTAGCCTAGGACACCCCTGCAAGATATAATTCGTTAGATAATCTAGGAATTTTAATCCGGAAGGCTCTCCAGATCTTAAGTTTCGGGAGTCGGCTGGTTCAATCGAGAACTTCCTCAAACGCCCAAAATTTCTAAATCAAATGATTTCTGCACACTTATAAAATAAGCCGTTAAAACTTAAACCAATAGGGGTATAAAATAACTATTAAATCTTTAAAGATTAGAGATACCTGCTAATCAATTAAAAATCTTAATGCTATCTTAAAGCCCAACAACCTAAACAAGATACCTATGCAATAGATTGATCTACAAGAGCTATTAACCAACAGCTTATAAATAAGATAAAAAAAAATTTAAATACAAGTTACAATAAAATACCAGAGAGGGACACTGCCATCAAGTAAAACCCCAAAGACTTTGCGTTATATTATTCTAGAAAAGTTTACAAGAGCTTCAAGAGCTAGTACATGATTCAATGATCATCTGCTTTGAATGACAATTGACCTCTAATTTATAGAGTAATTCTCTAACGGCTAGTTGGCTTGATCTCTGTCAAAGTAATCTCGACCGCAAACAAAAAAATAATTATCTTTTAATCTCCTCTGCCGAAATTATTTTTTTTTTTGAGGAAATTCGATTTTTTTATTTAATTGAGTTTTAATCCACTCAAATTAATTATTTTGAGTTGATTTCCTCAGAAAATTGACGTTGACTTAACTACCAAGGCCCAAGGGTCCAAAATCTCTTGAAATTTTCAATATTCCCTTGGCCAGGGACTTCCATAAATTAATTCTTCTAGAACCCATGGATTTTGATCGCTGCTATCTCTGCAAAACACAGGGGTTTTTGCGAGGGAACAACAAGCACAAATTAATCGTTGCTATCTCTGCAAACCACATGCGTTGGTACAATGGAACAACAAATCATTTTCCCAGTTTCAATTTCTGCAAACACAGGCGTTGGTGCAAGGGAACAACAAGTCATTTTTCCTAGTCACGTAGTCTATAAAAACACAGTTTAAAGATCACTTCGGAACTCCCCAACCAAGGATCTTTTTGGAAAATCGCTCGCAAGTTACCAAATAGACCCTGCTCTGCACAAAACCCAGATGGCGGAATTTTGAATTTCATCTTCCTTTGATTAGAAATTGACCCGCAAGTTTGATGACAGTTTTCCCTTATGAATTTCCCTTCTTCTGTTGGCTTGACACAGAGTGCTCTGTATTCTCGAACCTGTAACGTAAATGGCTCTTTCCAATATACAATCTTGGACACAAAAGCATGAGATTAAAGGATTTACTGAAATGTGATTCTCCAGGTTCTCATTTAAATGTAAATAACAGAGAGAATACAATGCACAAATTACTCACTATACACAGTAATTTTTCTGGGAAATATATTAAAGAGTAATGACCAAAGCAATTTCAAACTCCAGATATTAATATCATTGTTAACAAGCCTCACAAATGCTCATACAATTAAATATCTCATACACACTTACAAATTCGACTTGCTGATAAAAAAACCACTAGTCTAAGAAATGATGTTCAGTTAACTTTAATCTCACACAAAGAACAAAAACCCTTGCCCCATACACACTCCAAAAATCTCCCTTTTCTAAAATGTTCCTCTCTCTTCTTGTTTTCAAAACTGAAAAAAATTGTCCAAGAATGAGTTCACGGATGTGAACCAATTTCCCTTAGCTTTAACTCCCAACTAACTATAAAATCATTTCTTTTAACTAGATGTTCCTAACTAATCTTAACTAAATAATTTTTTTTTCACAAATAAACTTTAAAATGTTCTGGCCTTGGCATGTGATCAATCCATCACATTGCTAGGCTCTTGGTCTGAATTTAATAACTTATCATTTTTATGTGCTCGACCTAATGCACCTGCATCAAATTTTTTAATTTGGAGAATTAATTTTTCCTAGGACTTAAAATTAATTAAATTTTTTGATTATAATTTTAATTTATTTTTGTCAAAAAATTTAATTAATTGACTCATGAGGGGATTAATAATTTTTCCAACCCTCAAATAATTTAGCCATGGTGTCTAAATATGAAGGACCATGCACTGAAATATTTTTAACATCAAGATATTACAATTTAATACATGAAGGGGGAACACCCATTCATTATAGACCCTCAATCATTTACCCAATTTTGCGACTCAAATATGATCTAGTAGACCAAGTAATTTGTAATAAGGAAATTTAGCTAATTAGCTTAAATTTCTCCCAAATTACTTTACAGAAGACTCGACTAGAACACTAGGACTTACCTAAATTCTTGACGACAAAATCCACCCTAGCTTTGGGGTGAGGTTGGAGGGAAAACTTTGCCGATCGTTTGTGTTTAGAAACACACATGAATCAGTGAGAGAAAAAACTTCTTAGGATAGAAATCGTCACTAAAAAGATAGGATTACCTAGGTTGTTACATACATAGGTGGTCTTGCTAGGATCATTTACATTATAAATTTGCAGAATGGTTGACATCTTTTACAAAAAGATCATTGAAGATGATGATGAAATTTGGATAATCTTCACTGCCTGAGCATGATGGAATCTACTTGTGAAAATGTACACTGCTATAGGGTAGTTGACACGGAGTGGTCAATAGGATCAAAACTACTTTTGGTGTTGCAAGATATGCCCTAGCTAGTCATTTGGAGTGATCAACCAAATTCCTCATTGGATCTTAGGGAAGAAGTCTAGAAGAAGGCCAAATTATTCTATTATTTCCAGTGGCTGAATTTTGGAGCCAACCAAATTGTGCCAGTACAGCTAAAGCCAGGGTTGAGTGTTGGCCCAAACTGTTCCCTTTTCCAGGTTTCCAAAACTAAAGTAATGCAGATTCTCCTCAGGTTATAAAATTGGATGGAATTTTAGTGTGGCATTTTCTTTTAAAAAAATTGTGGTTACTGGCTCTCCAATTTTTTTTATTGGAATTCATTTAAATTTTCAACAATTTGTGCATCAAAATTTTCTGAAAACATTTTGGATATAAAGTTCTCAGAAAAAAAATAAAAATTAAAAGGGATATTACAGTGGTATCAAAGTTGGTTTTCCTGCCCAGTGCTAGCCTTGTTACCTACTAAGTTGTAACTAATAGAAATGAAGACCCCGTGGCCCAATGTTCAAGGCACCTATCAAATTTTCAGAATTCAGAAGTCTAGCAGGGCAAATCATTCCTCTTCTTCTCTCTCTTCTTTCTTCTTCTGTCTATGCAAATTCCATACCCCCACAGGGGAATTGTAAAATGACACTAGCATGATGAACTTATGTAAGAAAATTAGACCCTTGGGCCTTGGTTACTAAGGAAGATGATCCATAGTGTTTTTTCACTTGATTAATTATTTTCACTTTTCAGCGATAAATAACTAATTGAGTTTTTTTCACTCATAACCTCCAAAGCTAGAGCGAGTTTTAATAATTGGGCCTTGAGTGTGTTTCTAAGTCTACGGTCAATGTATATTACCATGCTAGGCACTTTCCAAAGTCTTATGGAATTGGATTAGGTATTTTAAGGATTTTTTAATAATTAATTTTTTTTGCATGACAAGAATTTTTAATAAATTTGTATATAATAAGTTAAAAAGTGGCACTAGGAAACGTTGTATGTGATGAGAAACGTAACTAGTATTAGTCTTCATAACAATATTTGGATCATGATGTAATGTATTTGTCAAAAGAAAGAAAAGGAAAAATTATTGTAAAAGAAAATTATCTATAAACATGGATTTCATGCTTATTTTATTTTGATTCTAGGTCAAATCACCCTTTGTGTGCTTCTAGGATTTGTGTCATGTATCATAGTCCTTGTCATTATGTAATAGACCATTCTTGGGCTTTTTATATCAAGAAAGAAATTTATAATTGAGTCAAAAATGTATTTAGTGTCTCCTCCACCAAGTCGGCCTTAAGAGAAGACAAGTCAACCTCATTAAGGGAATTCGACCACACAGAAGGACTATATATAGAAGTGCAATTCGGCCAATTTGAGCATCTATCCAAAGAAGAAGTTTGATTTGCAATTTGAATTGGAAAAAAAAGTGTTAAGAGGCTAGAAAAGAGTAAGGCGTTGTTAAAATAGGTAACTAGGTTTGGTCTTCATAAATATGAAATGTAGTTTAGATTCTTGTATATTGTGAAAAGAAAGAAAATTATTAGCATTATTTTTGTAGCATGAGTTTCATGCTCAAGGTCAATTTTATTTGTAGTTCAAACACCCATTGAGTGCTTCTAGGGTTTGTCATAGAGTCAATAATTCAATTGAGTCATTGTCATATATGAAAGACCCCATTGGTCATATTGTATCATGTTAATAAAATTTATGTAATTCAATTTGAGTCATAAAGACTCTCCAAGATCAAGTCGGCTTACAAGGTGACAAGTTGGCCTCATGAAAGGGCTGCTTGACCTCACAAGAAGCCTATATATATAGAAGTTCGACCTCATTTGAAAGGACATCCAACAAGTTTGATCAAGGAAGAAAAAGAGACTTATAAGGAGCGAAAATGGAGGAGAATCAAGTAGACAAAAAGGAGAATCTGAAATCATATTTTTTGGGCTATAAATCATTCACATGTGTGAGAAAACTAGGGCATCTGTTGCAGCAACAAAACCAAAAAGTGCAGTCCTCTTGAAGGCTGAAATTAGGTGTGAAAAATATTAAGTTTGTAGGCCGAATTGTCAAGGAAGAGGAAGCTCACCAAGTGAAGAAGAAAAGAGACTTATTCCACCATATTGCTACCACACGAGTGAGCTAGGGTTTTTGCAGGAAGGCCGAGAATCACAGTCAGAAATTGCAGGTCCGAAATTGTGGTCGAAGAAGAGGTTGCAGCTATTGGGAAGGAAGTTTGACTTGGGTTGACTTTGTGAGAAGCTAGTTCATCAAGAAGAGGTTTGACTTGGTCTTGGAGGGATCTTTGTCAAGGGTCCTAGGTCTTGGAACTCGTCGTTTGAAGTTTCTATAAGACGAGAAGAATTCTTGTGGGTTTTCCTCTCAAGAGGAGAGGTTTTGATCCTGACTAACAACCTACATCTTGTGTCCTCTTGTCTCTCTGATCTTCATAGTTTGGTAGTTGTTTGATGAAAAGAATACAATAATATTCAAGTGAAAGAATAAGTTAATTGCAAGTACATCAAGTTAAGTAAAAGAACATCACAAGCAATTATCAAAGTAAGAGAAATCACCCTAAGTAAGCTACCCCTTGATTTCTCAACATGGTTTCAGAGCTAAGGTGACAACAACAAGGAAAGGCAACTTGAAGATCATCTAAATAAAGAAGGTATATAAGGGCCGAGCACAAGGAGATCTTCAAGGAGAGCTAAAGAGCATCAAGGAAGATCAGTCTACACAACATCTTGAAGGAAGGAACTCTTGGAAGAAGAAGACCTCAAAGACCCTACCTCCATTCAAATAACTCTACACTTGAAGCAAGAAAGAACATTTCATTGTCACCAAAGAAATCAAAGTGATCTCCTTCACATTGAAAAGATCATCAAGAAGACAATCATCATCATCAAGAAGGCAATCATCATCAAGGAGGCATCTTCAATTGTCAACAACTAAGGAGTAGTTGAAGTCGACATCATTAAGAAAACATCAAGTTGAAGATATCATCATCAAAGAAGCATCTTCACTTGACAAGCAAGTATTCTATATTTTATGTCTCAATCTACAATGACTTCTTTCTGTAAGGAGAACAACAAACTTATTGGGTTATCGGATTACCTTGCATGGAAGAAGAGAATTGACTTGATCCTCATAGAAAATGAAGTTAGTGAATATGTCACAGGATCAATCACCAAACCTCCTCAAGAGCAATCTCAAGCACTATCAAAGTACATGAAAGGAGAAATAAGGGCTCGAAGGATCTTGATTGAGTCAATCAAGGATTCTCTCATCCCTTATGTAGCAAAGTTGAAGACAACAAAAGAGATCTATGAAAAGCTGGTAGAATTGTTCTCCATAAGCACTGCAGGAGAAATTATATCATTAAGAACCGAACTATATAAGATGAAGGTATCAAAGGAAGAAGGGGTAGTGTCATACCTTATGAGGGTATCTCAAATAAGAGATCAACTAGAAGAACTTGGAGAAATAATGTCTGATCGAGAGATGACCACCATTTTGCTCAATGTACTACTTGATGAATGGGGCAACTTTGTATCAAGTATCTATGGAAAAAAGGAAACTACCCAATTCAATGATTTATGGTCATTATGCAAGATTGAAGAATTAAGATGAAAGGCGAAGAACGACTATTGGAGCAAGTGAACAACCTCAAGCATATGTAGCTAGTGGGTTGGTTTGTAACCCGAGCATATTTTATGATCAAACTTGTGTTCAGGGTGTTAATAGGGTAATATTAGGTACTACTCATGTAAATAGAGGAGAGGCTCATTCATTTCTATTCATCATCACTTGTGACTATTTCGACCCTCTTGTATCTTGGAGAGATGTGATCTATGTAGAAATTTGTCTATTGGACCTATTTTCCTGGCATTGGAGAAGCTATCTTGGGTCAATAGTGGAATATACATGAATTTTATCTTGTGAGTGAACCTTGTTCTTGATAAATTTTTGATCTTATGTCTAATGTATGGAATGCATTGATTATCTAGGGTTTTTCTATTGCACCATTTATTATTGAAGATCAATTGTATAGAATATTGGTATCATCATTGTATGCATTACTCATGTATGAAATGTGAGTTATATCCCATTGGTGACTCTTTGTAATAACTCTCCCAAGTGATATTGATCCCTCACAAAGATAATAGCTAGGGTTTTGTGCTAGGGAATCAAAACATCCTTACTCCTTTGCAAGATTTAGCTAATATATCGCACCCATAGAATCCATCATCACAAGGACTAGGCATTGGCATTGTCAATTTGGTGATCAAACCTCATTTTATCCATAGAAATCTTGAATTTCGCTCTCTTTATTCTATTTTTGGTCCTCTTAAGGATAAGCGACCCAAACTAGGGATTGGAGTAAATTTGCCTATAGGAGGAATTTTTGGTGGTGGAGGGATTCAACATCAAGGTAATACTTAGTTGCCTCAAAATCAACCTCCTTGGTGGTTAATCCATCCATTTCAAGTCTTGATTTCTTTTTCCCTAGCTAATTTCCCTAGGAAAACCCTACGTTGGCTAAGCTTCAATTTGAAGACTTTTTAAAGGTTTCGTATGCCATTGGATTGTTGATATTCGTTGTTGGAAACCTTTTCTTGGCATAATGACCCTAGGACATTTCTTCTTGTTTGCTACTACTCAAGCCCTAGGTCTAGCATGCACTAATTAGGCTTCTCTAAGGGATGTGAATTGCTTTATTCTCATTGGTTGAGCCTTGTACTTAAGTAGAGCCATCCTTTAGGAGCATATTGTGTCACCTTGAAGCTTTAAGCCTAGAATATCTCTCATGGGTGACCTATTTACCAGGAAGCATCCCATTGGCGAAAGCCCATAAACAACAGGGTGTAGTGGTTGTGGTGACAATGGGCCACACCTCATTGTTGTTGCTTAGTTTAGTGCTTAACTTGTAGAGAACTACTCTACAAGACTGATCTAGGTGGATATTGGTGGCCACCTACCTATTCCACTTGAAGCCCCACCAGTGTTTCTTTCAGTTTTTTAGTTTCCTTAACTGTAGCATAATTCACTATTTTTGGCAGTTTTTTGGGTCTTGAACTTTTGCAGCCGTTTTGAGGCTCTAAACGACATTTTTTTGGAAAACGGGCAAACATGAGTCTTTGATTGATGTTTGTAGTCGAAAGTTGTATTCCTCAGATAGATCTTTCTAACGAGGTATTGTGCGTGTCAAACGGAGATCGTATGCCAAAGTTACGACCTCGAGAAGTTGATGTACCAATTTACCCAAACGGGGCCCACAATTTTGGCGCTTCATCTCTTAGGGTTAGGTTTTGGGATGTTTAGGGTTTTCCATTGTTGCTCAATAATAAATAGGCCTTGGAACCTCATTGTAGCATAAGTCAGAGGCATGTAGCCACCACATCTCTTCTCAGAGATAGGCTACCATTGCCCGAGCTAGTTTATTTCCATTCTGTTTGTAATCATATTTCAGTTCTTTGATATTAATGAAATGAAGTGTTATTTCTATTGCATCTCTATATTTGTGGTTATATTTGTATTTTGTTGCATTCCTGTTTAAGTTTAGATCAGTGGTATCAAAAAGATCTGCTCCTTCTCTGTTATTCTTTGCATGTCCCCAACGAGGTCGGGGTATAAGGAGTTAGGGCTCAAACTGGTTGAACCTTTGCAAGACCAACCTCACAAACCTTGACTATTGATTTGGGGTAGCATCAGATGTGCTCTAGCCATGAAATTTGGTGGAGAGGTTGGGGCACATGAGATATCCAATACCCAGAAAGGGTTTGGGCAGATTTTAAACAGATCAGGAGATATTAAAATAATTAATATTTTTAATGGAGTCCCTAAGTCTAAACTTAGGGAAAATAAAATATTAATGTGTATTAATATGAATCTGTGTTAGAATGGTCCAAAAGACATGGATCAATTCAGATCTACTTTTAACCGGGACTCAATTTAGGCCGTTGATATGTTAACAAGAAAAGTATAAGAGCAGGCTTGAGAGTCACTTGGAGAAGACACTAGAGTGATCAGTCATTTTATTCTCTAGAGCGGGGTTTGCTAAGAGAGATAGAATCAGTAATCGAAGAACCGCTGAGGGGCATTGAGTACAGAGAGATAGAGAGGCAGAGATAGTGTCGGGATAGCAGCAATGCAGCCAGAGAGAGAGACGTAGGAGCAACCAGTGATCACGCAGGGCCACACAGAGGTAGCTAAGTGCTACGCAGAGCACCAGAGGGGCCAGCATAGCTGATGTAGAGGCTCAGAGAGCTGACACAGGCCAAGATAGGTTGATGTAGGGCCAGCGCTGGGCTAGGAGAGGTTGACGCTATCCAAATTGGGCAGACGTTGGGGTTTCTGGGGTAGATTGGTGCTGAGTAGCTGTCGGAAGGATTATCCGGGGTTTCAACTAGTAGATTTATCAAAAACTGAGAGGTATTACTGCTAAGGAAATTCTCTATTGGGTAGGGTAGTTTCGACACCCATATTGTACTCTAATATTGTTTAATAAGAAAACCCTCAGATAGCTGCATTGGTTTTCCCACATTGGGTTTTTTCAGGGACATTAGTCCAAAAATAATGGTGTCATATGGTGTGTTTGTTCTTGTTTCTTTTAGTTGTTGATCTGTAATATGTTGAGCATGCATTAGTGTTTATTTTCAGTATTTACATTGTAAATAACTTGTTAAGGAAAATAACAAGTAGGTAGGAATAAATCAGATAAAGTGCATGGAGGGTTTCTAACTAAGTAAACTTAGAAACTTCAACAGGGTATCAAAGCATGATTGCAGATCATAGGAGGACTAAAAGACATTAGCCGAGCGGAGCAATAGCAACAAAAAACAACTATCCCGAGGTGACAGAAGCTATTTCTAGCAATGTAGAAGCTAAGGAGTGTGACGTAGAGCTAGCCAGGGCCACGCAGAGGAAGCCGGGAGATGCGCAGAGCCTCAGAGAGGTCAGCATTGCTGACGAACAGGGTCAGAGGGCTGACGCAGGGCATCCCAGGGCTGACGCAGACCCATCGGGGTGACACAGGGTCAGCGTGAGGCAAAAAGGGGCTGACGCAGTTCACATAGAGGCAGTTGCTGGGGTTTAGAAGGCTGCAGGAATATTGCAGAGTGGAGCTGGTGAGGTACTGTAGTCAAAATAGTACCTGATAGAGCAGGGCTAGAGGAGTTGTTATCGAGGGTTTCTAGCCGAGGAACCCGGATTAGAAGTGTAGCTGCACAAGTCGATTAAAGTAGGGGGCATCTCGACAAGCGGCAGAAGGATTTCCAGGAGGGAAATCAGGACTCAGAGGGAGTATAGAGGAGAACTTCCAGATGGGAAGTAGAGACTCAGAGGAGTCGAACAGAGAATTTCCAGGAGGGAAGTATAGGAGCATCATGGCACTACACGGGGTAAGAGACCAGGATAGACTGGAAGGAGCATCAAACTTTGCTGTCTGGAAGGCCATAATCTTATCCGTGCTTGACAGGAATCGTGTCAAGAACTTCTCCTTGAAGGTAATAGTTGTCCCAGTCGACACCAGTGATAATGATAGGTACGAGGAGGCGATGTCGAGGGCCAAGTGCATTATCCTTGACGAGGTCAAGGATCATGTGGTACCACATATAGCCAAGAAGGAAACGACATTTGAGATGTGGGAGGCTCTCAAGAAGCTGTACAAGCATACTTCTGTGCAAAGAAGAATGCTGCTTGAGAATCAGATGAAGAAGGGACAATCGATTGACACCTTCCTCGGAGGATTGAATGAGATCCGAGACCAGTTGACTGCTATAGGAGCGACACTGGATCAGGAGCTGATGGTGAGGACAACCCTGAATGCTGTCTTAGAAGACTGGGAAGTATTTGTCCAGAGTATATTGGGCAGAGGGACACTTCCACCTTGGGATGAGATGTGGGCAGCTCTTCGCTAGGAAGAGATCAGACGACAGTCGAAGACGGGTAGTAGCAGCAAGGGGATCAAAGTCAAGCAGGAGGAGGAAGACGTGGCCCTAGCATCTGAGGGAAAGCAGGAAAAGCGGAAGAAGAAAGATCTCTCCAAGATCAAGTGCTTCCACTGTGGGGAGATGGGTCATTATGCGACCCAGTGTCCAAGGAAGAAGAGTAAGGGAGAGTCTTCCGAGACTAAGGCAGCGCCAACACGAGTAGAGAAGGAAGTTTTGACAGACGATGACTGTGCCATGAGTGCACACGCACCACTTGAGCAGAAGTGGGGAGACATCGAGCTGTAGTCAGGCGAACTACAGGCGATGAGGGGCAGGATCCTCGAGGTACCCAGCCTCTTGGATTAGACCTTGCTACAGGAGCCCCGACGAGGAGTAGCAGGACTGGCTAAGTGGGTAGAGACGGATGTGGATGGAGTGGTAGAGAATGCTACAGTGTAGGAGTCCCGAGACAACGCGAGGCGAGCAAGCTGCAGCAATGCGAGAGGCACATGAGTGTTGCACCAGTGCAGGACAACATAGAGAGGTGTGCAACAATGCGAGATGCAGGGAGTTGTTGCAGCAGCGCAGAGGTCAGAGAAGGAGCACTTGTCAGTGACATAGGGAGCTTCAGCATCAGCGAGTGTCTCTAGCCCAATAGGGAGGTCAGATTGGGAGATCAGTTACTTACTTCTCAGTAACTGAGTTGTAGTGCAACAGTGGGCAGCACGATGCAACATGATGAGAGGAGGTGCAGCGCGAATGCAGTGTTGGGAGAAAGGGCCAACAACAACACAGATGCAGAGGGAGCTGTCCTACAGATGCAATAGTGGCAATGGCAGAACCATGGGCAACAATACAGGATGCAACAGTGCAGAGGATGGTGGGCAGGAAGGCTTAGCATCAGTACAGGTACCGATGTCGGATGATCAGAGTAATACTTAGTGAGGAGTATTGCTAGAGCATAATCCTTGCTAAGAGGGAGTGTTGATTTGGGGTAGCATCGGGTGTGCTCTAGCCACGAAATTTGGTGGAGAGGTTGGGGCACATGAGATCTCCAATACCCAGAAAGGGTTTGGGTAGATTCTAAATATATCAGAAGATATTAAAATAATTAATATTTTTAACGGTGTCCCTAAGTCTAAACTTAGGGAAGATAAAATATTAATGTGTATTAATATGAATCTGTGTTAGAATGGTCCAAAAGACATGGATCAAGCTAGATCTAATCTTAGCTGTTGATTAGGGACTTAATCTCGACCGTTGATATGTCAACAGGAAAAGTATAAGAGGAGGCTTGAGGGTCACTTGGAGAAGACACTAGAGTGATCAATCATTCTATTCTCTAGAGCGGGGTTTGCTAAGAGAAATAGAATTAGTGATCGGAGAGCAGCTGAGGGGCATTGAGTATGGAGAGACAGAGAGATAGAGATAGTGTTGGGATAGCAGCAAAGCAGCCAGAGAGAGAGAGACATGAGCAATCAGTGATCACGCAGGGCCACGTAGAGGCAGCTAAGTGTTGCGCAGAGCACGAGAGGGGCCAGTGTAGTTGACGTAGAGGCTCAGAGAGCTGACGTAGGCCAAGATAGGCTGACGTAGGGCCAGCGCTGGGCTAGGAGATGCTGACGCAGTCCAGATTGGGCAGATGCTGGGGTTTCCGGGGCAGATTGGTGTTGAGTAGCTGCCGGAAGGATTATCTGGGGTTTCAACCACTAGATTTGTCAGAAATTGAGAGGTATTACTGCTAAGGAAATTCTTTGTTGGGTAGGCTAGTTTTGGCACGTAGATTGTACTCTGATATTGCTTAATAAGAAAACCCTCAGATAACTGCACCGATTTTCCCACATTGGGTTTTTCCAGGGACATTAGTCCAAAAATAATGGTGTCATATGGTGTGTTTGTTCTTGTTTCTTTTAGTTGTTGATCTGTAATATGTTGAGCATGCACTAGTGTTTATTTTCAGTATTTACATTGTAAATAACTTGTTAAGGAAAATAACAAGTAGGTAGGAATAAATCAGATAAAGTGCATGGAGGGTTTTTAACTAAGTAAACTTAGAAACTTTAACACTGATGACCTCCCATGGCGGAAGAAAAGAAAGACGAGGGAGCAGGAGATCCTTTCAAAATATAGCTTGAAGAATCCCAATGGAGTTGCTGACACTATTGTCGAGGATGGCTATTGATGACTAGTCCCAAAATGGTGCTGCCTCGCTGTCTGAGATGAAACATGTTTCACTCAAGTAATTCACACAATTGATCCCATCGATCTTCACTAGGGATAGAAAGTTTTATTAGCTTTCTATATGTTTCATCAACTTCAGTATATTTCTCAAATGTAGGCTTGTTGATGAAAATGTGTTTGATCTCATGTTTAATGATCAAATCAAAATCTAAAGCCTCTAGGAAAGCTTTTCCTGTAATACTTCCTTTTACCCCTGCAAACTTAGACTTATCTTGGGCAATAGTAAAAAGTTTGTGGTTGTAGTCACTCAAATTGATCAATCTGTCATTCATTGCTACCAACCCTGGTAGCCCTCTCTGATTCAGTAAATTGAACCTAGTATGAAACCTCTAAACAACAGTTTCTAGAGTCTAACACTTATTCTCTAGTTGTATCATAAGGTTCCTCTTCTGTAATATGATCAACTTCTACTAGGGTTTGTTGTAAACCCTAGATTTTATCATCATAATGGAAACAATATCACCATATCCTAGAATATCAAACTTCTACTAGGGCTTAGTTGCAAAGCCTAGAATTTGCACACTATAAGCATCAACAATTTGGTTAACACTTATACATATATGGGATTTCATAATCATGCACGAGCATATCACAATAATATCCATTAGATAAACCTATGACACAAATATCAATACATAACAATCTTGATTAGGATAGGGTTTTAATCAGATAGATAAACATTCAAGGTTTTGATCAGACAAACAAACATTCACCTAGGGTTTCATTCCTAGGAGCTTATTCTTGATATGAAAGGTTTTTACTCATAAACCCTAATTTATCAAAACCTCAAGGTCTAGGAACACATTACCATTCAACCCTAAAGGAGTAGGGTTTCGATACTAATACTAAAACATGATATTCACCATCAAAACCCCAAACATCAAAGAATGGTATTTTCTAGATTTCATTATGAATTTAATGAGGGTAGGTTCAATCTAATGATTAATCTCCCAAACAAGAATCTCTATGATTCAAAGGTCCTAGACATTACACTTGCTAGAAATGTAAAGCAGATTTATTAGAATGAATGAATATACCTCTATTACGAATAGAAACAAAACTTATAGTCTAAAACATACCTTTGAGTTTAGATGAACCTTATAGGACATCAATTCCAATAAAACTTCTACACTTTGTCTTGTGAGGTCCTCCTCATAGCCCTTGAATATATCAACAAGCTTTTCCTAAAAAAGGAAAATATAAAAGGAAATGTTATTAACATCTAGTATAAATACATCTAGATAAGAAAAAGGAAAACCAGATATGAAAGATAATACACAGAGTAAGATATTTATCTTTGGAAAATGGTGAGGGCTCCCTCTTAATCCAATCTCGAGGGATACCTATAACTTTAACAAAACAAAACAATGTTTATCCAAAGCATGTTAAAGCTATAAGTACTAAAAATAAAAAATACAAAACAATTCAAAAACTTAGAGTAGAAGGACTTGGTAGTATAAGTACTTTATTTCCGATTCTTCGGTCTTGTGCTTCTTTGGAGATCCTTCTTTGATAACATTTGCTTGATCCCTATCTCTCTTTCTATTTCTCGGATTCTGAAGACAATTGCTTCTATAGTGACCAATCTTATGACAATTGTAACATTCGATTTTGGATAGGTCTATCTTCCTTCTAAGCCCTTTAGACTTCTCGAATGATCCTTTGTTCTTGTGATGAGCGGAATAGGCGTTCAAAACTTTCTCCTCTTCATTCTCTTTCTTGCTTACTAGAGAAATTCTGACTTCTTCCCGACTGCATGCATTTCATAGTTGTTTGAATGTAGGAGTTTCCTTCCAACTATTGAGACCTGATGAGGAGGCACTCAATGATGTTGGTAAACGTAGAAGTGCAGTGATTACAAGCTCCTTTTTTGGTACTATCTCATCAATTGCCTAGAGTTCATCTCTTAATCTAGCTATTCTCACAAAGAAGGATGCCATAGTGTCTTCCTTTGCCATCTTTATAGATCTCAGTTTATTCTTAAGACTTGCTATTTGACCAAGATTCTTGATAGTGAATAATTTGGATAATACCTCATACATCGCTTGAGCATAATCTATGTTGGATATATAAGGAATGAGGTTATCCTTTATTCCATCCACCATTAGAGTCATGGCCAATGTTTTTGTTTCCCTGAACTTTGCCTTTTCTGCATCACTTGACTCATTAGTAGGCTTCTTTACTTTTCTTTTGACTAAATCCAATACTTTATTCTTCTCGAGGATGAGGTTTATCCTCTTCTTCCATACCCTGTAGTTGGATGCTCCTTCTAATTTGTTTTTCCCTTCATTGAGTTATGCATTTTCCTTGAAGATGGTAGGATTGACTTCTTATATGATCCTTTTGATGATCCTTATTCAAACTTCTTAAAACTCCTTATTCTCCTTTCAATAGATCTTTGAGCTGCCTTTTTCTTCCCTTCTTCATCTTTAGGTTTGATACCATGTTAGAAAATCAAAAAGGCAGAAAGATTTTCTTTATGTCGATAATTACTTGTGATAATCTTATGTTTTCTTATGTTCTTCTTTTATCTTTAGTTCTTCAAGAAATTACCAAAACAATAACACAAAGATCACAGATGCCAGATGTAGGCGGACAATGAGGGAAAAACCCCTATCTAAGGGAAAACCTAGTCAACAACTCTTCCTTAATAGTTTCACGAGATAATCCAATACTCTTGACCTAGACACAGACTTCCTCCACACCAAGTCAGCCCTTTCTTCCTTCTATAGATGATAACCCTTTCAGCAATAACTTCAACCTAGCAGCTGCCAGCAACAACAGAACTTTGAACCAACAGTGGCCCAGTAAAATCTTCGACCCGACAGTTAGCCCAGCAAAATCTTAGACCCAACAGAAACTTCGATCTTCTAGAAGTAACTCGACAAATTCACATGTGTGAGAGAGATGTTCAAGAAATTCGGCCTTCCAACAATTCTTCTCCTTCTGCAACTTTGCAATTTTTCTGCTCCTTCTCTTGGATATCAAACTTGTGTGTGAGAGTGTGTCCTTCAAATGAATTGGACTGCTCTAATATATAGGCTTCTGGTGAGGTCGAATTACCATGTTTGAGGCCGACTTGGTGTCGAGGCGACAAATACCTTATTTGACTCAATAATAAATATTTTTACATGATTCAAAAGCCCAAGAAGAGTCTCTTTAAATGGATAGTGACTCTAATGACTCAGAATAAATCCGAGAAGTCCTCAATGTTGACTTTGACCTAAAATATGATGACCCAAGCATGAAACCCATGCTTTAATACGTTATAATAATAATAATAAAATTTTCTTTTTCTTTCTTTTGATAAATACATTTCATTATGACTCAAATACAATTATGAAGACCGAACCTGGTTACATTCTTCAACACAATTGAGCCTCATATTGAGCCTCTCCTCTAAATGGGCCTTGGAAATCCCACCATACCTAGCCACTGATCTGATCATCCTAGTGATTTCCTCTATTCCAGGACTCCCCCCATCGGTGATTGTCTGTAAAGAGTGGGGGACATTCACTGAGGTGACAATGGGTCTTTTTGCCATTGTTGTCATTTGGTCTAGTAGTTGTGCCTTAGGTACCCATACTAGGACCCCTGCTAGATTGTGTGGCATACATTTTTGGCATCGTTGCTTGGGAGGAAGCAGGTCTCCCTCCACTATGAATCATTGAGGAATTGATTCATTGATTCATTGACGACATTATAGATATTTCTCTGGCAACTCCACAACACCGTCCTTGAAATGGAGGACACTTCTATTCTAACTTACCAACGAAGAGGTGATGAACTTCCTCATACTCCTTTCTTTGATAGGGTTGTTAATAAAATAAAGCATAAGGAATAAATTTTCCATTGTCTATACTTTGATAATATACTAGGGGCATTCTACCATCCTCTCCCTTACCATCTGGAGTTATTGAAATTTTGTGGAAAGAAACACCCCTAAAAGCATCTCACTCAATTCGAGTTCCTCGTGAGTAACCCAAAATATAGAGAAGATGAACATATGATCATGCTTGCCCTAACATTCCAAGGTGATGCTCGTCTATGGTATAAATTCTTGAGCCCTTCATCTATCTCGTCTTGGGATGACTTTGTCATTAAGTTCAAAAAGAGGTGGTTTGATGAAAAAGATGTAGTAGAATTATACAAAGGTTTCCTCTCCGACAAAAGGGAAGAAGAAGAACCCATTAAAGAGTTCAACCAAACATTTAACACCCTTGTGAACTTGATTCTTGAGGAACTTATACCCCTAAATGAGGTAGTCCTCGCAACCTACTTTAATGCGTTTACTAGGAAGTTAGTATTTGATATTAGGAACAAGAAGCCCACTGATCTCTTTCAAGCCCAAAACATCACTTTTGATCTTGATCAATCCATGAAAGAAACATCTATTAATATTGTGCAATTAGATGATCATGGTGCACACATAAAAGGAAATCAGTCATACCTAGTGAAGACCTAGTGTTTTAAAAACCAAGAAACTAAAAAAGTAAAGACATAAAGAAGAACCACCTAAGGTTGTAGAAGTAGAACCTCCCATCATAGTATTATTGGGTATGAAAGATCCTTTCTATATTGCTCTAAACATTAATGATTGTATCTTGAGGAATTGTATCCTTGATTCTGGAGCTCTGGCTAACATTATGCCCTTGAAAATAATGCAAGAGCTGGGACTCAAAATATCTAGGGGATATTCGGGTAAATGTATCATTGATTCTAAAGAAGTTGAGGTTCATGGGGTAATAGAAGGGAAGAAACTATGTTTCCAAGGCCATCCTGAAAAAGAAATCATCATGAATATACTCATTGTGCAAACTCCTCCCTCATGGGGAATGATTTTGTCCAAACAATTAGTGCAAGGCCTAAAAATTACCATTGACCAAAAGCGGTCTAGTATATATGTTCCTATGGGAGAAAATTCTTATGCCATCATATCTAAACATGACTTTACTATCCCTATGATCACTTGCTCATGGGAATCTGATGAAGAATTGAGGGAGGAAGATTATGAGTTCGATGAATGGAGGATATTCAAGAATGAGCCCATTGAAACCCCTGTGCCCCTTGGGATTTGGATAATGTATTTTGATGGGGCTAACTCAAAAGGTAGTTCTGGAGCTGGTATAGTTCTCATATCCCCATCTGAAGATTATATGATGTTTTCCTTAAGACTCCAGTTTGAGTGTACTAACAATGTGGCTGAATATGAAGCTCTCTTACTAGGACTTGAGGCTGCTCAATCAAGGAAAATTCAACGATTGCTCGTAATAGGTGATTCAGACCAAATTGTCTCAAGTAAAGTAGACCTTTAATACCAAGCATGAAAGGTTAAAACCATATAGTGAAAGGATTACGCATATGATGAAAGGTTTTTAGGATGTTTCCTTCCAGGTTCTCCCTCGATCCCTTAACTTCATTGCCAATGCCTTAGTTGTGGCTGCATCAAATTCCCAATGCATTGATGAAAATATTTCTAAGTTGGGAAGATGTGTTGTAGACACCATATATCGACCTTCCATTCCTGATTACAATGAGCATTGCCCTGTATTCAAAAGTGACAAAGATAAATAACTTCCTCCAAAACCATGATGAACCACATACCTGGGAGGAGGATTTGGTCAATGAGCAACACTTCAATAGCGATGACAATAATATAACTAAACCTAAAGAACACAATTCGCCAGATAATGTGGACCTTAACTTAGGTACCACATTCTCCCCTCAAACAATCAAGATTGGAAAAGCACTGGCTAAGGAAGAAAGTGATGAGCTTGAACGATTGCTAAGAGAATTCAAAGATGTGTTTGCTTGGTCTTATGATGATTTGAAAGCATATAGCCTGGAGATCATACAACACACTATCCCTCTTAAAGAAGGGGCCAAGCCTGTGAGGCAAAAGTTAAGATGAACGAACCTTAAACTTGCCCCCTTAGTTAAAGAAGAGCTCCAAATGATGGTTGATGCAAGTATCATTGCTCCTGTTGACCACTACTGGTCAACTTCCCATGCGGTACACCCTCTTTTCTTGGCAGAAAGAGATAGCACCTGAACAACGTGTCCGTGCCAGCCTACAGTCATCAGCAGCTTGATCATTTCCATTGTAAACCCAGTCTGCATGTATGAATTGTAAATAATCTAAGCAGATCAGAGTCATGTATGTAAAATTGCCTAGGTGGACCTAACTTTCTATGATAATCTATGTCCCGGAAGGTTTTTTGTCTCACCGATCCATGGATCGGCAGAGTTTTCCTTCAAACCTGACCCCAAAGCCGGGATGGATTTTGTCATTAGAACTTTAGGAGAATCCTAGTGTGTTAATCTGCTAGATTATAGTTGTGTCGCAGAACTGGGTGATTTATGAGGGTCTGTATTAAGTGGGTTTGTCCCCTTGAGATGTAAATTGTAAAAAAATCATCATGAAATGTGTCTTGAGGGTTGAAAATGTTTTAAATCCCCTCGTGAGTCCTAAGTCCTAGGTCCTAGGTGATGTTTCCAATGGCTTAGTTCGATGATCCATTTAAAAAATGAAATAAAATAATAAAAATTTAAAAAATTTAATAAAAAATAATAAAAAATAAAAAATTTAAAAATTTAAAAAAATGAAATAAATAAAAAAATAATAAAAAATTTAAAAATTTAAAAAATAATAATAAAAAATAATTTAAAAATTTAAAAAATAATAATAAAAAATTAATTGAATAAATCGACGGATGAGATCAAGAGATGTCTTGATCTTCATCAACGGTCGAGATCATTTTTACATGGATCAATCGAACTAGCCGTTGGAGCATTTCCTTTAAATAGGGTGCTAGGAGTCATTTTCAGATGATTCGATCTGTGAGTCAGTACTGAAAAAGCTCTCTTGTAATCTGATTTCTGGTTAATAAAGAAGACTTTGGGGTCCAAAATCTCGCTGGTGTTACTCTCTGGAATTGCTGTGAGATCATTTCATTTTCTGCATATGTTATTTTCGGCCATTAATAATAGCTTTTCGTAGAGTATTGTGAGCACAGGTATCTTGTTCACTTGCTGGGGTTTGGATGCTGTTAGGGTTTCTGAAGTAATGGCAGGTATCTCCATTACTGTTTGAGATCTAGCCGCGTTTTCGCCCTCCTTGTTGACGGTTGTTTTGAGCTGTGCAGAAAACATTTTCTGAAGGAAATTTGTGGGCGTTCGGGGAAGTTCTCGGCTGAACCAGCCGACTCCCACAAGCTTTTCTTTGCAGAGCCTAGCTGATTTCGGCCCTGGGTTAATCATTTTAAAAGTTTCTGTTCTGATTTACATGAGAGATTTCTTGATTTTGTTCGATAACCTGAAGTATATCTGTAATTCTTTCGCTGGATCTAGGGTTTTGATTTTGTTTACTGCAATTTTTTCTGTGATTTTAGGTTAATTTTTAAGGGTTTTACTTTAAATCTTTGCGTGTAGCTGCCGGGTTTTGTTTCCCCTCTTGCAGGATACAGACCTGAGATAAGATCTGGAAGAAAAATTTAGTTTTGCAGGGTTACCATTTCGGTGTCAAGGGTTTTGCAGGTCTGGACAAATCTACACATTTAGTGCAGACTCTGCCATTCAAGCTCTCTATACAGGCCATTCTCTCCATCACGTGATCCTGTTAGAGGCTGCGACGCACACATTGAATAATCCTGGGCATTTTTTAGCTGCGTCCTTTCCGTCACTCCTTTGCGTGATGGTGATTCGATCCCATTTGTCGACGATCTGAATTCATATCTTCGGGCCAGTACGCAGTTAATAAAGACGCCTTCCTTTCATCGCCCAGACATTTCAAATCGACATATGGTAACGCGGATCTGCACAGCCAGCAAACTGAAGCAAGCCTCACGCTTCTCAAACCTTTACCGTCTACATGCATAAAACTGCTGAAGCCGTCTTTTAATTCGACTGAAAATCTACTTATAACTGTCACTGCTGAAAGCACCGTGGACTTGCAGTAGCTTAAATGGAAGATTAGGTTGAAATTGGCGTGGATACTTTAGGATTGTGGCGTGATTGGCGTTAAAAAATCCCGTGCAGACTCCCCCAGCTTGGAAATACGACTCCAGCGTGTTCCCTTTAGCCGTTGAGATTGCTGAACGAGTTGGCACTGCAGCTGAGGCTCTCAAACGATCATTATCCGCCTTTGAGAAGGGAATCGCATTTATTTTTGCACATGGTAAGAAGCCCGGTCCCAAGAAACTCGTTCCAGGCAGTAATTTCGGTCAGCCGTCTTCACTCTCGATCTCAGGTAATGTCAGCGTATCAGTTTCTGCGGTCTCAGCATACGTAAATCTCAGAATTATCTGAAGGGTCACGGAACAGGTAAATCGATTTTGTATCCCTGCGTATCAGGTAAAAAACGAATTTCTCTTTGGGCAGCGTGATACATATTGCGTCTCTGCGTTTTAGTTACGGTTTCAGTGGTAATTTCGTTTTCATGAGTTTTGTTTGACATAGATTTTAGTCACGCTTTAGTTTAGGTTTTATTAGATCCAACCTTTGGTTATTCATAGGCTAGCATTGTTAATTAGATTTTGATTCGTTTTATTTGTATGACTTACGTCTTAGGTTTTAGTGCTTTTAAATTTAGTTTTGATTACTTAAATTTTTAGGATTTGCAAAGGTTTTGTTTTAGAAAATTTCTTTTAGGATTTAATAAATCTTATTTAGATTTTAATTTTAAACTTTAGGTTTTGTTTGTTAGGAATTATGTTTGATTTAGTTAAATTTCAATTTTAGATATAGGTTATTTTTAGGAGTTGATATAGTTTCTTTTAGTTTTATTTTAAAATCATAAAATAAACTTAAAAAAAAAAAAAAAAATATAATTAAAAAAAAAAAAAAAAAAATTGTGTCAGATCCAGTTATTTTTCGGGAATTATTATTTACGCTGAGATCTGAATTTTCAAGTCGAGATGCGAAGTTGATATATGATTGTTGTTCATGGTTCATGTTCTATATCATTTAACAAGTAATCGTTTCTTAAGGCACTAGTCTGCTTCATTAATCAAATCCATCAAGTGCTTTTATATCGTATCTCGTGTCTCCCAACCAACTGGTCGACAGTTGGTTTTCATCATCTCACAGGGACTACCCCCCTTAGCCGCGGGAGACAGGCTTAAACGGAGGGATCGGGGATCGGAGTGACAGCCCCCGGTCTGAGCGTTGTCGTGCCAATCTGCGCGACAACAGCTCCCATTCCTCATTCCTCCTGGATTTCTAATCCCGTAATCACTTGCAAGAAGACTAGCAACATCAAGATGTGCATTAACTTTAGGGATCTTAACCAGGTGTGTCTGAAAGACAATTACCCATTGCCAAATATGGAAAACTTGTTGCAAAGAGTAAGGCTCCCAAATGATGTCATTTTTGGATGGTTTCTTTGGGTATAATCAAGTTGTTGTAAAGGAGGAAGACCATTTAAAAATTACATTCACCACTCCATGGGGGACTTATATGTATCTTAGGATGCCCTTTGGTCTACTCAATGCTGGTTCCACTTTCCAAAGGGCCATGGATTTTTCTTTTAGGGACCTTATAGGGAAAATCATGGAAATATACCAAGATGACTTAATTGTGGCATCCAAAGAAAGGAAAGATCATTGCAAGCATCTAAGAAAGGTATTTGAGAAATGTAGGCAATACAACATATCTCTCAACCCTAAGAAATCCATTTTCAGGGTTGATTGAGGCAAATTGTTAGGACATGTGGTATCTAAAGAAGGGATTAGTATTGACCCAGAAAGAATTGAAGTAATCAAGAAGATACCTCCCCCAAAGTATAAAGGATATCGAGGGTCATTCTTTGGCAAGATCAATTTTGTAAGAAGATTCATACCAAACTTTGCAGAGATCGTCAAACCAATGAATGACTTGTTGAAAAAGGATGTTTCATATACATCAGATACTATGAAGAATAGATCTTCCGAGGAAATCAAAGAAAGAATTGCTTTTGCCCCAATCCTAGCTTGTCCTGATTATGTGGAAGACTTCATCATCTATTCATTTTCTTCTAAAGATACTATTGTTGGCATACTCATGCAAAAGGATGATGAAGGAAATGACCGACCAATAGCCTTCATGAGTAAACCTCTTCGAGATGCTGAGACAAGGTATACTATCACTGAAAAGTAAGCTTATGCCCTTGTTAAGTCTCTCAAGTACTTTGGAGCATACGTGGGGTACAACAAAATATATGCCTATGTTCCTTACCCTATCATGAAAGGTGTGTTGTCACAAATTGACTGCCTTGGATTAAGAGGGAAATGGGTGGCAAAAATACAAGAGTATGACTTATATATTCATCCCAAGAAAATAATCAAATGTCAAGGTTTGGCTGAAATGTTGATCGAAAGTAATAGCAAGGCTATCCAAGAGGGAGAAAAGGAGCAAGTGTGCGCCACTGCCATTGAACTTGAGAATGATGAATGGTATTCCAACATCATCTATTACTTGTGTAATGTGTTTGCTCCTCTTCCCCTGGTCGATCACAAAGAAAGAGCTCTTAGATTGAAGGCAACCAAATATTGCTTGACTCAAGAAGGCGTTGGTTGGATGAGCCCTGAGGGAGTGATTCTACGATGTGTAAGTAAAGAAGAGTCTGAAAATTTAATAAAGGAATTCCATGCTAGATTTTGTGGAGGACATTATGTTGCCAGGACTACCGCACACAAAATCTTAAGGGCAAGATATTATTGGCCATCTATTTTTGTTGATACTTTGAATTTTGTCAAGTGATGCCAACCATGCCAATTATTCATTGGAAAACAACAACTTACTACTATGCCCCTAAGGAATGTTGTTGTGGATGCACCCTTTCAAAAACGACGTCTCAATTTCATTGGTGAGTTCAAGGATAATTCAAGCAATGGGCATAAATGGATCCTCACTGCGACCGATTACTTCACCAAGTGGGTTGAGGCCATACCTACCAAGAAAGTGACTGATCAAGTGGTCATGGATTTCCTCGAGGAAATAATTATTACCAAATCTTGGTGTTTCTGCGAAGATTGTGACCAATATTGCGAAAGCCTTCGGTTCTATGGCCTTGACATCCCTGTGTAATAAATATGGAATAATCTTGTCACACTCATCTAACTATTACCCTCAAGGAAATGTTCAAGCTGAATCAAGTAATACAAATCTCATAAAAATAATCAAACGAACGGTTGGTGAAAACAAATGAAATTGGGATAGAAAAATGAAGTACGTTTTGTGGGCTGATCGTACCACCGTGAAGGCCTCAACTGGATATAGCCATTCCAATTAGTTTCGGTGCTAAAGTTAAGCTTCCTATCCAACTCTAGTTGCCTGCCCTTGAATGCCTAAAGGCTTTTCCTGACCAACAAGATACCATTCAAGCCCAAATGGACCAACTTGTTGAGGTTGATGAGGTTAGGAGGAAAGCCCTTGACCAACTTAGCCACAACCATGAGAAAATGAAAACTTCTTTTGATAAACATGTTAAGAATAAAGCCTTTGAGCTTGGAAACCTAGTTCTATTATGGGACAAAAGGAGGGAAAAGCCTGGTATGCATAAGAAGTTCGACAATCTATGGGTAGGTCCCTATAGGATATATGATATAGTCGGTATAAATTCCTACCATTTAGAAACTCTTAATGGAGAGTCCATTCCCCTTGCTGTGAATGGGCAACTCCTTAAAGAGTACTTTCCTTAGGGCCATTGACACTGTATCATATGCATGTGAGAGTAGGATGCATTACATCTTGATTCTTTCATTAGAAATAACATCATATTATGTTATCATGCTAGATTAGATGCACTTAGATTAAAATTGCATTTAGAATTAAATTTTATTTCCTGTTGATTTTTCGAACTAACAAAAGCATGAGTGATCAAAGGACACCATAAAAACACGCTGCCTCATTTGCTTCACCTTTGATGTGCAGGTAACAGGGCTACGGTCCCAAGAGATTGCTGGTGTTATCATGACCTCCCCGTTCAAGTACATGGTTCATGCACTTTACTGAGAGCTCATGTCCCGGTTGGAGCCAGATATTACCCAACACAAGTGGGTGACTCCTATAGGAGAAATTTTCTTCTAAACTTGTCTTCAGCCAACAACCCCTTGCAACCACCAGATAGCTCGATGTGCCACCATTCTCCACCACTTGAGCTAGCCATTATGTGTCCTCTCCCATTTGTTTTGATTGAATGTTTGAAGATGGGCCTTCCAACCACAAAGGTGTGGCTTTAAATTATGTAATTCGGTGTTTATGCATGCTTTTCTTGGACACATTTAGACATGGATTAGTGGGGGGATTCAACAAAAAGAATGGGCTTGGTCTGTAATCTTAGTCCCTTGTCTCATCTTGGTGGTTAATCTTGTGTTGAGAAATCAATACTAGAAGGATTTAGGGTTTGATTCCTCTTTCTTGATAATTACTTGTGAATTATGTTGGCTTCTTTTACTTCTTAATTAGTTTATATTTCATCAAGCAATTACCAAATTATATGTGCGTGAAGATCACAATAAAAAGAGACAAGATGTAGGTGCACAACCAGGGGAAAACTCCTATAAGGGGAAAACCCAGTTAAGAACTATTCCTCCAGTAGATTCAATTCAAGATGAGACACTTCTAGACTTATTAGACCTAGACAAAAACCTCCTTCAACCACCAAGTCAGCCCTTCCCTGCAATAGATGATCTTCAAAACATACTTCAAGTGACAGCTCCTCGGCAGCAGCTTCAGTTCAGAATTTCGGCCCCTCGACAACAAAATTTCAGACCTGTAGTAAACAGCGATTTTCGACCCTAGCAATTGCCCAAAAACTTCGATTTAGGTCTTCCTAGTAACTTCGTCCTCTTCCAGCTACTTCACACTCTTTTTTTTGCCTCTCTTGCTTGAAGATCAATAATAATTTCTCATTCATATTCTTTCTGTTTTGTCCTGATGATGGACCCCCTTTGGGGTTTGAAACGTTGGCAGAATGAACAAGAAACTGTGGATAATCCGGGTCATGAAGCTACAAGAAACCTCCACAGAAGCCTAAAATCTAACACAAGATCGAACTTGTTGAGTGAATGTATCAAATAGGTCGAATTGCCTCTCCTTATATAACCTTTCTTCTAGGTTGAATTGCCCTCATGTAGGCCGACTTCTTGGGGACAAGGCCGACTTGATGTGGAGGTGACAAATTACCTTTTTGACTCAAAAATATTTTTTTTGACATGATACAAAAGCCTAAGAAGGGTCTAATAAAAATGACAATAGACTCAAGACAAAACCTAGAAGCCTGCAATAGAGGTTTTGACCTAGAAAACTTTGACCCAAGCATGAAACCCATGCTTTAATACGTCATTTTCTTTAATAATATATTTTCTTTTTGAGAAGTACACTTATCAAGGCCGAAGCTAGTTACATTCTTCAACATCTTGTATCCTAGTCTTGTGGGATCTCCTCTATCTACTACTAGCTTTAGGAGTGGCACTACATTGGGAAACCCTAATTTTGTTTGTGTGGGCCCGCTTCCTAACACCATATATATCACTTCGCTCTGCTCATTACAACCCCTTTTCACACTTTTCCCATCTGGATCAACATTTTTCCATTGGGTCCACAAGGAGTTAGCTTCCCTCTCCCCTTGTCCACACTTTGGGTCAGGCCTGGAACGATTCCTTAGAGGTTGATGCAACTAAAAAGAAAGTTAAAGAATAATTTGGCCACATATAAAAGGAAATGTACCACAAAATGCAAAAGATGGCTAGGACATAAAATTTAGCGCATGGGCAAAAGCCAAACATGAGCTCTGCCCCCTATAATTGTGGCCATCACCTTGGTTACTAGGGCCCCTATGAGTGCCCCTTGCATCATTAAGGAACTCGTTATTGTACCATACCCTGGTGAGCGATGAACTGCCCAACCTTGAGGGGGTAATCATTGCTTTATCATAAACATCATGCTCTCATCTCTTGGAGACCCGAGCGGTTAAAAGAAAGAAAAATCAATAAAAGGAAAAAGGCATATGAAGAAGGGTGGAAAAACAAAGGTCGGGGTAACTCATGTACCACGATTGCTCCCTCCTACATCTATACACCCAATGTGTGGGCTTCCCTCATTATAGCTACCCTTGTACCATGGCATGTGGCTTGGAGCCTTCCTTGTTGCCCCACTCCGTTCCACCATCATTTCACATGACACCTGTCATTTGATTGATGTACCATGGACCCGATGCTCCTTTAGAGGTTGAAACTTGAAACCACCTAAAAGAATCCTTTATTAACCTCTCTTGTTGAGCAAGGAAACACCTGTACCTTCTAAAGCCCATTTAGACGGGCATGCCACTATGAAGTGTCCACTTTTACCCTTGGTTTGCAAGCTTATTTACTCAATTACACTAGGGAATTATTGTATTGGAAGGTGAGGAGAGGCATTGGATCTTATACAAGATTGCAAGTGGGTCTCCATTTGGACTTGGTCTCCCTATACGGGGTCTAAGCTCTCTAGAGATTCATAATGGTACTTGTAGGGTGAGCGTTGAGAGCCATGGGTCTCCACCACAACTGGGCATTGATTACCATGCCACGGGCTTCTTCAGCGCCATATATTGCTTGCTTGTGCCCTAGCTATACAGAGATGATGATGCACCTAGACGACGTTGCCCAGCCAACCACACATTTGCACTTGATACTTGGTAACTGATCCAGGGTTGGGGTTATGTCTTATCCAGAGAGACATGGGAGGGCTTATGCCATCATTCTAGTCCTTATTGATAGAGCATCGACCATGTTTGATCCAGTTGGAGACCCACGAGACCCTTGAGTGTGACCCACAGCCACTTGGGAGCACCACGAATGTTTTGCTTGGAAATGAAGTGGCCACCCCCTTGGTCATCATTTTGGGAGCCCTCCTCTTTATCATGTTACATGGAGGACTTATCATGGCCTTCTAATGACCCTTTGCATCATTATTCTATCATTTTGGCCTCTTTACGAAGGCTTATTTTGTACTTTTGAGCCATTTGGTGGGCTTGTCACCAATAGGGTTATTATTTGCACCAATTTTGCATGACTCGTACTCGTATAAGACTCATTGGCTATTGACTTGGCGACCCGTATAAGACTCGAGAACGACCCGTATAAGACTCGGCAAAATTATTGCCGTGTTGGATGCGTTACTCATTAGGAAATGTGAATGAATGTTCCTAGAGGCTTGTTTTATCTTGTATCCTCGAAACTCCATCTTTCTTACCAAACAAAGTATAAATGCCTCTTGTTGCCGAGTTGTTGCCTCCTAGGGTTAGTGAAAGCTGCCTCCTTGATAGAGCGAATTTCATTCATCAAAGCAAGTCTTGACTCCATTTATCCCAATTAACTAGGCGCTGGTCCTAATCCTAGTTGATCAACCCCAAACTTCTTCCTTTCACCTTTTTCAAATTTCTACCCTAGCCTTAGATGGCTAGCTAGGGCCTTATGTGAAATTTATTAAAGGGATGACATTGAGAAATTGAGTGGATAGGTTCTATGTTGTTGTCTCCTCTAGTGTTCCTCAAATTTTGAGGCAATTTACACAGCTAGTTTGAGAGAAAACTTAAATCCTAGCTCAAACTTCGAAGTTAATCTTTCACATCTATGGTTAGTGGCCTTTGATGGTTGTTTTCCCATTGAAGTTGATCTCTTTTGGCCTTCTTATTTGCCCTACCTTGACCTAGTGTCCTCCTACGGGGCCTCTCATTTATGATCAATCCTAAAACCCTAGGTCTTGTGTGGACCCAACCTAATCCTGTCAACTTTAACATCACCCACCTTGAAAGCAATTACATCTTTCAAAGAGCTAGTTGAGTGGTCCTACACCATCTTGGAAATCTGGAGTCTAGGATACCTAACCTCATTATATCATCTCAAAGGCCTAGATCCTCATTTCCAATAGTAGGTCTTTCTTGGAGAGCCATTAAGCTTCATTGAAGCAAGTGAGTCTCATATTGAGCCTCTCCTCTGAAAGGGCCTTGGAAGTCACACCATACCTAGCCATTGATCTTGTCATCCTAGTGATTTTTGTTATGCCGGAATTCCCCCCATTAGTGAAAGTTTGTAAAGAGCAGGGGGCTTTGACTAAGATGATAGTGGGTCTTTGTCAAATTGGTATCATTTGGTCTAGTAGTTGTTCCTTAGGTACCCCTCCTAGGACCCTTGCTAGATTGTGTGGCAACAAAACCTTTTGCAAGCAGTGACACTAGATCCAAGGAGATTTTGGATCTCATACATTCTAATGTCTGTAGACCCATGGCATAAAAATCTCTTGGAGGACATTAGTACTTTGTGACCATTATTAATGATCACCATAGGAAAACGTGGATATATCTTCTCAAATCAAAGGACGAAGTCTTCGAGAAATTTCAAGAATTTAAGGCATAAGTGGAAACTCTGATAGACAGGAAGATAAAAACCCTAAGATCTGATAATGGTGAAAAATACACTTCCAAGGGACTTGTGGCTTTTTGCAAGGAATTAGGATTTAAGAGGGAGCTAATAGTTCGATACAATCCTCAACAAAATGGTGTGGTTGAAAGAAAGAACCGATCAATTGAAGAATGTGTTAGATTCATGCTACATGATCAAGACCTACCAAAATTCTTATGGGGAGCAACAATTGTAACAATTGTATATATACAAAACTAAAGCCTTCATAGAATTCTCACTGATATGACTCCAAAAGAAGCTTTCACTGGAAAGAAACCGAGTGTTGATCATCTTCGAATATTTGGATGTCCTGTATACATTCACATTCCCAAGGACAAAAGAAAGAAATTAGTTCTTGTAGGAATGAAAGGCATCTTTGTTGGTTATAGTTCTTCAACAAAAGCTTATAGAATCTACATCAAGGAAGATCAAAGAATTGAAGTAAGTAAAGATGTCATCTTTAACGAAAGCATTTCATACAAGAAGTTCAAAGACATACCTATTGATTCCGATGAAGAATGACCCATTTTTTAAGAACTCCCAAAGTATGAAAATCCTCAAGATCTTGGTACTAATTTTGAAGAAGTTGAAGGACTGAGTGAACCTGTGCAACAAATCATTATTCCATAGGCTTGTAAGAGGCCATCCTAGTGAGAACAACTCTACAAGAAGTTGAAGGACATGTAGCAGCAAAGGGAAGTTTCAGAGAAAGCAAGAAGCCAAAAAGATATTCACGATATGTAGCTTACATAACAAAACTTATTGAAGCAAAAGCTACCACGTATGAGAAGTTAGCCGAACATCAAGAATGAAGGAGTGCAATGTAGGAAGAGGACAAGTCTATAATGAAAAACAATGTCTGTGGAATTGTTCCTAGACCTAAGGACAAATCTGTTGTCACTTCAAAATGGATATACAAAATCCAACATTCAGTTGATGGAAGCATTGATAATTATAAGGCAAGATTTGTGGCAAGAGGCTTTTCACAGAAAGAAGGAATCGACTATGAAGAAACATTTGCTCTAACAGCTAGGTACACTACCATTAGGTCACTTATCTCCTTAGTTGTTACTATGAAATGGAACATTCATCAAATGGATGTTAAAACAACTTTTCTAAATGGGACAATTGGTGAGGAAGTTTACATTTGGCATCTTGCACGATTTGAAGTTCATAATAAGGAGACACATGTCTATAGATTAAAGAAGGTTCTATATGGCTTAGAGCAAGCCCCTAGAGCATGGTATGCAAGGATGGATGCATATTTTCTAAGACTTGGTTTCATCAAAAGTTCTGCAGACCCCAATCTCTACATCAAAGTGGTTAAAAATGAACCTGTGGTTATTCTATTATATGTGGATGACTTACTTGTTAAATGCGTAAAACATTGTATTCAAGAATGTAAGAAGTAGTTGGCAACTGAATTTGACATGAAAGATCTTGGGCTTATGCACTACTACTTGGGATTGGAGGTATGGTAGAAACCAGGTGAGCTCTATCTTGGTCAAGCAAAATATGTGATCAAGATATTGCAGAAGTTTGGCATGATGGACAACAAACTGATGACAACCCCAATGATTACCAATTTTAAGAAGTAAGGAAGTTCAAAGTCAACTTCTGTTAATCCTACATCCTATGGACAAATGATTGGTTCCTTAATGTATCTTGTGAACAACCGACCTGATATATGCTATGCAGTAAATGTTCTGTCAATTTCAATGGAGCCTAAGCACATTCATTAGATAGCAGCAAAACATATTTTGAGATATCTTCGTGGTGTTGAGAAATCTAGGGGGAAAGAAGTATAAGTGATTTCTCTTTTCTTGATAATTGCCTGTGATGTATTTTTATTTAACTTGATTAGCTTCTTGTTTCACTTGATTATTATTAGTATTCTCTTCATCAAACAACTATCAAACCATAAAGAACAATGAGACAAAGGACACAAGATATAGGTGATCAACCATGGCCAAAACGTCTCCAACTGAGAGGAAAACCCACAAGAATTCTTCTCTTCTTATAGACCTTCAATTGATGAATTCTAAGAACTAGACCTTGACCAAGACTCCTTGAAGACCAAGTCAAACCTTGCCTCTTTCTTGTCAAGTCAAATAAAGTTAACCTTGCCTTAATACTGCTGCAACTTTTTTCTTCGTCGTCAAATAAAGTTAACCTAGCCTTGAACTGATCTCTCTGTGACTGCGGCTTGCAAGAGGGATCTTCTTCTTATATTGTTTTATCCTTCATGAGGTGACAATACTTCTGATCTACTGCAGTAAGTTGTGCCCTAGTCTCCTCGCACGTGTGAATAGGAATAGCCCAAAACAAACCCAAAATTACTCCGATCCTTATATCTTGTTGATTCCCTCTTCTTCGCTTGATATGAGGCTTCTTCTTGACCTTTTTATCGAGATTCTAGATGAGTGAATGTGTGTCTCCTTGAATGAGGTGAGTGCCCTATATATAGGCTTCCAGTCACTTCAAAATATGCCGACTTGTCACTTTCTGTAGGTCGATTTGTTGCTTGCTTCTTAACTTGGTCTTGGAGGGTCCTTTGACTCTATATTGACTCAAATAATTTTCTTTGCAATATGTAACATGCCCAAGAAGGGTCTTTCGTACATGACAATGAATTTCTTGACTTGTAGACTTAATGACAAGCCCTAGAAGCTCTCCATGGGAGCTTGGCCTACAAAATAAATTTCTCTTAAGCATGAAACCCATGCCTCAAGAATAACAATAATTAATTTATTTTTCTTTTTACATTAAATATATAAAATCATGATTAAACATGTCAATATGAAAACTGAACCTAGTTACATATTCCAACATGTGGGACCATACATCATTGTCTGAAATATGCAGGTAATGAGGTTCAATTATTGGGCTATACAAATTCAGATTTGGGAGGTGGTGAAACAGATGGAAGGAGCACAATCGGTGGATGTTTTAGCTTGGGATCTTCTATGGTATCTTGGATGAGCAGGAAGCAAGATTCAGTTGCATTAAGTAGTGTTGAAGCAAAGTATATTGCAACAAGTGAAGTTAGTAGAGAAGTTGTTTGGCTTAGGAAGCTGCTATCATATTTGTTTGAAGGACCATTGGACCCTACCATCATACAATGTGACAATCAGAGTTGTATAAGATTAATAGAGGACCCAATGTCTCATGCCAAAATGAAGCATATCAACAATAAATATCACTTTATTCGAAACTTGGTAGAAGGTGGGGTCACAAAGTTGCAATACATCTCCACATACAAACAAGTAGTTGATATATTAACGAAGTCTCTTCTAAATAAGAAGCTGGAGTACTTAAGAAGCAAACTTGGACTTGTAGACATCTCCTCTCTAATTCAGAGGGAGTGATAAAGGACACCATATTCTCCATGTTGTTAGAAAATCAGAAAGGCAGAAATATTTTCTTTATGTTCATAATTACTTGTGATAATCTTATGTTTTGTTATGTTCTTCTTTTAGCTTTAGTTCATCAAGCAATTACCAAAACAATAACACAAAGATATATTAGAATACTGCTATTTTAATGTTTAATGCTCATTTATGTATTTTATTCGGATAGGATCATTTGTGATCTTATTAGCAGTTACTTATTAGAAACTTGCTGTTTCTATTTCTTAGTAGAAACTTGCTGTTTCTGTAAATACTTTTGTATTATTTATTTGAGCTTCATTGCTTATTGTAATTCAATTCATTCATTGATTATGGTATCAAAGCTCGGGTATTTTTCCAAATAATTTTTCATTGTTTGAAAAATTTCGTGCTTCATTTCGAAATTGCTCTTTAGTCAGAACTTTTTTTTTTTTTACTGGGTGCTCCGCAAGCAGAGAACTGTTCTGACGCAACTGAATTGCATCGACACGCTTCATAGGGTTTCTTCGTCGATTTCCGTGGTGGGAGCTGTCGATTTTGCGGGGCTTGACGTCTACGACTTGGGTCAGGGAGTACGGCGAGAGTGCATTGATTGGAAGATTCTTGAAGCTCCAGAAATTCGACTTCACGACCCCACTGTTCAGGCCGTGGCCTCGTCGCCGGCAAAGGGGTTGCTGTTCGCAAGCTTTGAGAGCAGCCGAAAGAATGCCAATACGATTCTGTTAATTGACACGGAATCGTTCTAGCCAGTGGCAGAACTTGGTCGTTTTTTGGGCGTCGCGTTTTATCCTTTTCGTGTTTGGCGTGTCAGCATCAGTGGTCCACCATTGCAGGTTCTTGACTAATAGCACCATGTCGCTGCCGCTGTTCTCTGCAGAATCCTGTTCCGCGTAATCAGAATTCCCTCTCCGGCTGGGAGTTGATGTGGCAGCGGAAGCCGGGATTCTGGCAGGTCCCGCGTTCGATTCCCGCTTGGCTATTTGTGTGAGGGCTTCAACACCTTGCGACCCATATTTCGCTTCCCGGTTATCTTTCGGTGGTTCGGGCTGTCTTCTTCTTCAGACTCCAATTGCTACGACGACTGATCCATCCTTCGTGAGTAGGTTTTGCCAAAGTAAACCCGTGGAAGACGTTGAATTTTTAAAATAAGAGTTTAAACAGTGTTTCCGTGTAGAGATATATTTGCAAGCGATTGAAGATTCACCGTCTTTAGGTCCAAAGGATGGGATTTTGCTAGATTTTCCATACATGTTAGTTTTTGGGCATGCAATTATCCTCCAAGTTTCTCCCTGCCTAAGCTTCTCAGAACGATTTTTGGTTCTATTTCATATTGCACCAGCACCTATCAGATTTTGTCCAAATCAGCCGGTATCTGTATTGAAATCTGTGCTGGACTCCTTTGTTGTTTTCTGTGTCTTGGGAAATGTGCAGATGGCCTCGCTAACCAACCTGATGTTGGAAGGTAGTGAGCGCTTTAATGGCACCAATTATAACATCTAGAAACAGAGAATGTTGACTATTTTTGAATATAGGCGTCTTGACTAGCTCGTTTTGGGCAAAGAGCTCAGTCTTGGTACACCTAGTACAGATCAAGATAAGTTTGATGATTGAAATCGAGAGGCTGTTATGCTTCTCAAACTCTCTGCGATTGATGATCAGTTACCAGAGATTCTTTCTGGCAAGACAGCTGCCGAAATTTGGCAACATTTGAAGGAATTGCATGAGACATCCGACAAGAGCAGAGCTTTCTTTCTAAAGAATCAGTTGTTCTCCATCATGATGGACAAACGTATGTCTTTACAGGAACATCTTAACAAGATTAAAGACATTCGAGATCAACTCGAAGCCATTGGTCGGACCATGGAGGAAGAAGATATGGTAGTCATCACTCTGAAAAGTCTACCAAAACCTTATGAGCACTTCATAGAAACACTCAACATTACCTCCACTAATGTTGATCTGAAGTTTCTGGAGTTATGCACCAAACTCCTGCAGCAGGATCGTTGGAAACAACAGTTTGGTAGTGGTGCTTCATCAGCCTCCTCAGAAAATGCTTTTGCTACCAAATATCAGTCCTCTCAGTCCTTTCAGCAGAAAGGTTCTTCTCAGCCTTCTGATCTTGCTAAGAAGAAAAATGTGCAGTGTAATTACTATCACAAGTTCGGCCACATGAAGAAAGATTGTCGACAGAGGATTGCTTTTGAACAGAAGAAGCAGGGAGGGTCTCATCAGAAAGCGAATGTTGTAGAACATTCTGAGCAGAAGGAATCTGCCTTTTACGCCTTTATGGCTAAGAGGTCCTTAGATCATGCCTCGTCTTCTGCCTGGTACATTGACTCTGGTGCATCACGTCATTTCTCTCACAGGCGTGACTGGTTTACTGACTTCTCATCTTTCAGTGATTCCATGGTATTCGGCAGAGGTGAGGAGTACACAGTGGTTGGCAGAGGTATAGTTCAGATCTAGTCTAATGGGCGCACACTCATCTTCCTGAATGTGTACTATGTTCCTGGTATGGAAATTAATCTATTGTCTGTCAGCCAGATTATGAGGAACTCTCCTCAGCTCGATGTGGTGTTCAGTGCGCACAAGTGTTCCATTATTGATAGGGAAACTCGTCTTATGGTTGTTGTTGGCCTAGAGGATCATGGCCTATACAGGCTTCTTGACATTGGCGATTCTCCAGAAGTGGCTCTAGCAGCGCGTGTTTCTCCCATTAGCACTTTGTGGCATCAGAGATATGGGCATTTAAACCTTCAGTATCTCTCTCAGCGATCTCGGGAGGGACTTGTGTTAGGGTTACCTGATATTTAGACTCAGCATTTGGGAGTGTGTGGTGCCTGTCAAGCTGGCAAGCAACATCGGTCTTCATTCAAGGATGGAGAATCTTGGCGCGCATCTAAGGTACTCCAGTTAATTCATGCTAATATTTGTGGTCCTATGAATACATCTTCAGTTACTGGTTGCAAATATTTTTTGCTTATTGTAGATGATTTCAGTAGAAAGATGTGGGTGTACTTTCTAAAACATAAATCTGATGTATTTAGTATGTTTCAGAAGTTTAAGTCCTTAGTTGAAAAAGAGTCTGGTTGTATTACCATAACTCTTAGGACGGATAATGAGGGGGAATTTTGTTCTTCTGCTTTCTCCAACTTCTGTGATACCCATGGCATCAAACGCTAGTTAACTACACCCTACACTCCTCAACAAAACAGTGTTGTCGAACATTGCAACCGTACAGTTGTTGAAATGGCTCATTCCATGTTACAACACAAGAGTGTTCTGAACAAATTTTGGGCTGAAGCAGTGTTTACTGCTGTCTATCTTCTTAACCGATCACCTACTCAGGCTGTTAAGGGAAGACTCTAGAAGAGGTTTGGTTTGGCCGTAAGCCTAAGATCAGTCACCTCAAAGTGTTTGGCTCGGTTGCATATGTTTGGATTCAGTTGCTAAGCGCTCTAAGTTGGATTCCAAAAGCCAGAAACTCATGATGACAGGGTGCAATGATCACCACAAAGCCTATAGGATGATAGATATAGACACTGGTCTTCTTATCTTCAGTCGGGACGTAGTATTTGATGAAGACAGAGGGTTTTTTTAGTCCCCTCGTTCTGAGCAGTGTTCTGAGGATCAACCTCACAGTGTTCTTCTTCCATTAGGTCCACCTGATGGGAGGGATAATGCAACATCAATATTTGATGATGCACTACCTGAGTTCCCTCTAGAAAATAATCCTCCTCTCCACTGCTCTTGTTGTTCCTGAGCTTCCTCAACCTACTCCAGATATTGGTTCTTCTACTCTTCGGCCTAAATGGTGGGCTAAAACTATTGGTGATCTCCAGGATAATGAGCTCCTTGAAGGTAGAACTTCTAGAAATAAGAGCAAACAACGGCCTACTGTGAATTTTTCTCTTATGGCTAACCTACACAGTGTTTCTGAGCCTCAAACCTATTCATTGGCTAAGGGTACACCTGAGTGGGAACAGGCTATGGAAGCTGAATTCTAGAGTCTTCAAAAGAATCACACTTGGACCCTTTCTGATCTTCCTACAGGGAAGAAGCCCATTAGCTGCAAATGGGTGTATAAAGTGAAATACAAAGCTGACGGAACCCTAGACAAGTATAAGGCTCGCCTTGTTGCTCAAGTGTTCTCACAGAAAGGCATAGACTATGAGGAGACCTTTGCTCCTATAGCCAAGATGAGTACCATACGGCTCGTCCTTGCCTTAGCAGCTCAGTTCAGTTGGAAAGTCCATCAGATGGATGTAAAGAGTGCTTTTCTGAATGGTGACTTACAGGAAGACGTCTACATGACGCAACCTCCAAGATTCAAGGTTGCCGGTCAAGAACATAAACTCTGTAGATTAGTCAAAGCACTCTATGGTCTGAAACAAGCCCCTTGGGCTTGGTACATGAAAATTGATAAGTACTTAATAGATCATGGCTTTCAACGGAGGCCATCTGATGCAAATCTGTATATCAAGCATACTGGTGATGATATTCTATTTGTGGTTGTCTATGTGGAAGACCTTATCATACTGGCAGTGTAGCACATTTGATCCATGGGATCAAACAGGATTTGTGCAGCACTTTTGATATGACAGATTTGGGACTTCTTCGTTACTGTTTGGGGGTTGAAGTCTGGTAGATTGAGAACAACATCTTTCTCTCTCAGTCCAAGTATGTCGAAGTCTTGTGGACAGGTTCAGAATGCAGGATTGTAAACCTGCCACGACTCCTATGGAACCAGGGCTCAAAATTTCAGCTTAGTCATCCTCACCACTTGTGGATGAATCTTTATTTAGGCAATTAGTGGGCAACCTCATCTACGTTACTGCCACTAGACCTGATATCAGTTTTGCAGTGAGCTACATTTCACGCTTCATGACAGCTCCTAAGGCTGATCAGTGGATAGCAGCGAAGTGTGTGCTGCGTTATGTGATTGGCATTCCTGATTATGGACTTCTGTACACTCTGAGTTCAGATCCTACACTCAGTGGTTACACAAATTCCGACTGGGCAAGTTCGGTTGATGACCGTAAATCTACAGTTGGGTATGTGTTTAGTCTGGGATCCGATGCTGTCACATGGACTAGTAAGAAGCCGCAGGCAGTGGCTCTCTCCTCAACAGAAGTAGAGTATCGGGGAGCAGTTAAGGCATCTTGTGAGGCAGTTTGGCTTCGACATATGCTTGCGTATATGCATGTTTCCCAGGCAGGTCCTACTCCCTTGTTCTGTGCACTCAGGGAGTGCTCAAATTCGCCAAGAATCCAGTTTTCCATGAACGAACAAAGCATGTGGAAACCCATTGTCACTACATTCGACAGCTTGTTGAAGACAGATCCATTCAGTTGCTGTATGTTCCCACAACGGAGCAGCCAACAGACATCTTCACCAAGCCCCTTGGTCCTGATAAGTTTGTAAAATTCAGGGGGTCTATAGGTGTTGTAAATAGATTGAGCATTAAGGGAGGGTATTAGAATAATGCTATTTTAATGTTTAATGCTCATTTATGTATTTTATTCGGATAAGATCGTCTGTGATCTTATTAGCAGTTTCTTATTAGAAACTTGTTGTTTCTATTTCTTAGTAGAAACTTGCTGTTTTTGTAAATACATTTGTATTATTTATTTGAGCTTCATTTCCCATTGTAATTCAATTCATTCATTGATTAAGATCACAGACACCAGATGTAGGCGGACAACGAGGGAAAACCCCCTATCTAGGGGAAAACCCAGTCAACAACACTTCCTTAATAGTTTCACGAGATAATCCAAGACTCTTGACCTAGACACAAACTTCCTCCACACCAAGTGATCCCTTTCTTCCTTCTATAGATGATAACCCTTTCAGCAATAACTTCGACCTAGCAGCAACAACTTGTAGCGACAACATAACTTCGATCTAGCAGAACTTCGACCTAATAGTAGCCCAACAAAATCTTCGACCCAGTAGTTAGCCCAGCAAAATCTTCGATCGAGCAGAAACTTCAATCTTCTAGAAATAACCCAACAAATTCACACATGCGAGAGAGATGTTCCAGAAATTCGAGCTTCCAACAATTCTTCTCCTTCTTCTGCAACTTCACACTTTTTCTGCTCATTCTCTTGGATATCAAACTTGTGTGTGAGAGTGTGTCCTTCAAATGAATCGAATTGCTCGAATATATAGGCTTCTGGTGAGGTCGAATTACCTGTTTGAGGTCAACTTGATCTCCTTGAAGCCAACTTGGTGTGGAGGTGACAAATAACTTATTTGACTCAATAATAAATCTTTTTACATGATTCAAAAGCCCAAGAAGGGTCTCTTTTAATGGACAATAACTATAATGACTCAAGACAAAACCTAAAAGTCCTCAGTGGGGAATTTGACCTAAAACATGATGACCCAAGCATGAAACCCATGCCTTAATAAATCATAACAATAATAATAAAAAAATAATCTCTTTTTCTTTCTTTTGATAAATACATTTCATTATGACTCAAATACAATTTATGAAGACCAAACCTAGTTACATTCTTCAACACTCCCTCTTAACTAGGGAGGTATTCATACCTACATATATAGGTACATGGAAGATCTCAAAACACATGAATCATGAAGAGTTTAGGCACTTACGGTGCCACAGATTAGATTATTGTCCAGGGCAATCTATCTAGGTGGGACTAAGATGGACTAAAGCTTTCAGCCTCTCTAGGTACCATTAGGCTTACTTGCTAACCATCAACCCAGGGAACTAGGTGCGTAATGCAAGGTCAAAGGTCTATGACCAATGCCACCCTCCCTTCTGCTTCGAGAACTAGACATCAACACATATGCCGACCAGATGTCCTCCCAGGCATTTTACACATAATGCCTCAACACATCAATTCTCTCTAACCTCGAGCATTCTTTTCAGAAATTTCAAGAGATTTACCTGAACAGTCACAACCCCAATCAATATCAATTTTTCAAATACTCATGAGTAAACACAAACCTTCAGGGTCTTCTGAGATCTTGATTCTGCTTCACAATTTATCACAGTAGGACTTAGAGGCTTTCCAAACAAATTTTGACAAAAGGTTTCCTCAATAATTCAACTTTCTTTCCTATTTCACATGCATCAACCAAATCCTGCTTTCCTTCTTTCAGCAACACTTCAATATGCATTCTCCAATTTCTTCAAGGTATCCATCATGACTATAATATGCCCTCCCTCTCATGTCAACTTGGGAGATATCCTTCTTAGGCAGATCAACTTCTTTTTATACATCGAAGAATCTTTCATGGCTTCCATCCTTCTTATTAGAGTCATCTTGATCATCATCATTTCATAAAACTTCTTTCATCATGCTTATCAATCAATCAACTTTACTTTCGAACATCTTCATCATCTTGAAGATTATGCAATTGCACAACTTAGATAACAAGTACAACTAGATACATATAGAAGCATGGTGTTAACTATATCAAAATCATACAATAATTGAAGCATTAGATTAAACTTAGTTAGGTTTATAATCAACAAGAAACACATTCTTTCATAATTCAACTTCTTGCTAGGGTTTTGTCATAAACCCTACACTTCATCATCAAGGCTTTTGAGCAACTTAATCATGATAACAATCTTTATGATATCTAGGGTCTTGATATTTCTTCCAGGGATAAGGCATACTCTACTATAATATATTGCAAATCCTAGAAGCAATTCAAACAAGTACACTATCTAACAACTTTAGAATTCATATGATAGACTTCTTCTAGGATTTGTTGTAAACCCTAGATTTTATCATCATAATGGAAATATTGTCACCATATCCTAGAATATCAAACTTCTCCTAGAACTTTATGAACATCAACAAATTTGGTTATCACATATATCTAGGATTTCATAATCATGCACAACCATATCATAGTAATATCCATCAGATAAACGTAAGACACAAATATCAATACATAACAATCTCGATTAGGCTAGGGTTTTGATCAGACAAACAAACATTCACCTAGGGTTTCATTCCTAGGAGCTTGCTCTGATACATAAGGGTTTTGCTCCTAAACGCTAATTTACCAAAACTTCGAGTTCTAGGAATACATTACCATCTAACCCTAAAGGACTAGGGTTTTTATAATAATACTAAATCATGACATTCACCATCAAACCCTAAACATCAGAGGATAGTATTTTCTAGATTTTATTAGTAACCCAATTTATCACATTAACATTGACATACCCTTAGGTTAGGGTTTTACAGAGAACATATTAGGGTTCCACAAAAATAATGAATTTAATGAGGGTATATTTAATCTAATGATTAATCTCGCAAACAAGAATCTCTATGATTCAAAGGTCCTAGACATAACACTTGTTATAAATGTAAAGCAGATTTATTAGAATGAATGAATATACCTTTATTACGAAGAGAAACAAAACTTATAGTCTAATACATACCATTGAGTTTAGACAAACCTTATAGGACATCAATTCCAATAGAACTTCTATGCTTTGTCTTGTGAGGTCTTCCTCATAGCCCTTGAGTATATCAACAAGATTTTCCTAAACAAGGAAAATATAAAAGGAAGTGCTATTAGCATCTAGTATAAATACATCTATATAAGAAAAAGGAAAACCAAATAGGAAAGATAATACATGGAGTGAGATACTTATCTTTGTAAAATGGTGAGGGCTCCCTTTTCATCCAATCTCGAGGGATACCTATAACTTTAACAAAACAAAACAATGTTTTTCCGAAGTATGTTAAACTTGTAAGTACTAAAAATAAAAAATACAAAACAATTCAAAAACTTAGAGTAGAAGGACTTGGTAGTATAAGTCCTTTATTTCCGATTCTTCGGTCTTGTGCTTCTTTGGAGATCCTTCTTTGGCAACATTTGCTTGATCCTTATTTTTGTTTCTATTTCTTGGATTCTCAGGACAATCACTTCTATAGTGACCCATCTTATGACAATTGTAACATTCGATTTTGGATAGGTCTATCTTTCTTCTAGGCCCTTTAGACTTCTTGAATGATCATTTGTTCCTGTGATGAGTGGAATAGGCATTCAAAACTTTCTCCTCTTCATTCTCTTTGTTACTTAGTAGAGAAATTCTAACTTCTTCCTAACTGCATGCATTGCATAGTTAGGAATTTCCTTCCAATTGTTGAGACTTGATGAGAAGGCACTCCATGATGTTGGTAATCCTAGAAGTGCAGTGATTAGAAGCTCTTTTTCAGCTACTATCTCATCGATCGCTTGGAGTTCATCTCTGATTCTAATTATTCTCACAAAGAAGGATGCCACAGTTTCTTCCTTTGTCATCTTTATAGTTCTTAGTTCATTCTTAAGACTTGTAATTTGACCAAGATTCTTGATAGTAAATAATTAGGATAATGCCTTATACATCTCTTGAGCAAATTTATGTTGGATATATAAGGAATGAGGTTATCCTTTATTCCATCCACCATTAGAGTCATGGCCAATATTTCTGTTTTCCTGAACTTTTCCTTTTCTGCATCACTTGACTCATTAGTAGGCTTCTTTACTTTTCCTTTGACTAAATCCAATACTTTATTCTTCTCGAGGATGAGGTCTATGCTTTTCTTTAATGCCCTGTAGTTGAATGCTCCTAATTTGTTTTCTCCCTTCATTGAGTTAGACATTGTCCTTGAAGATTGTAGGTTTGACTTCTTATATGATCCTTTTGATGATCCTTATTCAAACTTCTTAAAACTCCTTATTCTCCTTTTGATAGATCTTTGAGCTACCTTTTTACCCTTCTTCACCTTAGCTCTGAAACCATGTTAGAAAATCAGAAAGGTAGAAAGATTTTCTTTGTGTTGATAATTATTTGTGATAATCTTATGTTTTCTTATGTTCTTCTTTTATCTTTAGTTCATCAAGCAATTACCAAAACAATAACACAAAGATCATATACACCAGATGTAGGCGGACAGCCAGGGCAAAACCCCTATCTAGGGGAAAACGTAGTCAACAACTCTTCCTTAATAGTTTCACGAGATAATCCAAGACTCTTGACCTAGACACAAACTTTGTCCACACCAAGTCAGTCGTTTCTTCGTTCTGTAGATGATAACCCTTTCAGCAATAACTTAGACCTAGTAGCAACAAAACTTTGATCTAGCAGAACTTCGACCCAATAGTAGCCCAGCAAATTCTTCGACCCAACAATATCTTCAACCCAGCAGAAACTTCAATCTTCCAGAAGTAACCCAACAAATTCACACGTGTGAGAGAGGTTCCAGAAATTCGAGCTTCCAACAATTCTTCTTCTTTTGCAACTCACACTTTTTTTGCTCCTTCTCTTGGATATTGAACTTGTGTGTGAGAGTGTGTCCTTCAAATGAATCGAACTGCTCCAATATATAGGCTTCTTGCGAGGTCGAATTACCCTATTTGAGGCTGACTTGCTGTGGAGGTGACAAATAGCTTATTTGACTCAATAATAAATCTTTTTACATGATTCAAAAACCCAAGAAGGGTCTCTTTTAGTGGACAATGACTCTAATGACTCAAGACAAAACCTAGAAGTCCTCAATGGGGACTTTGACCTAAAACATGATAACCTAACCATGAAACCCATGCTTTAATAAGTCATAATAATAATAATAATAATAATAATAATAATAATTTCTTTTTCTTTCCTTTCATAAATACATTTCATTATGATTCAAATACAATTTATGAAGACTGAACCTAGTTACCTTCTTCAACACATGTCATGCACTAGACTAGGACTAACAACTGTAAGTCTTAGTGAAGGCACAGGTAGGGAGAATGGAGGATTGGATAAGCATCTATAACTGATACTCTTTTAGGATGTTGTATGGCCATCCAAGATAAGAGTAGGCGAGGAGGACTGATATTCTTTGAGGATTGAAAATCCAAGATAAGAGTAGTCCTAAGAACTACCTGGTGAACATCCGGATGGGGTATGTGCCTTGTGAGACAATGATGATGGTGTCTATAATCATTGTCTCCCAAGCATTGTGCTCTAATCTAGTGGAGAGATAGAGCTTGTTAGTCAAGGCGTTACAATGTTGACAATGTTGGTTATAATATTGAAGATAGCTTATCAATCCGACTCTTCTTATGAGAACATTTCAATTTATCCTTGTACCTTGTTGTAAAAATTATGAATATCTCCCTCGTTAAGAGGGAGTGTGGAATATCAAAGGAACTTAGCTCAAGTGGTATGGTTCATGATTTGTGTCGTAAGTAGTGTGGGTTGAAGTCTCCAGAGACATGTTGGCCCTTGTGACATTTATGAAATATTGGTTCTACCAAGTGGAATAATGGCAACAGTTTTTACGAAGTTACCTATTGTGCGTAGTGGAATGTAGTCATTGCTGTTAAAGAAAAAGAGGGAGTGTTGAAATTTGTAAGTAGGCTTTATCTTCATAAATATCCTTATATTTATATCAATGTATATTTCTTGTAAAAAGCAAAAGAAGAAAACAAATATTATATTATTATTGTTTAGATAAGCATGTTCTTCATGCTTCTAGGGTTTCTTGTGTCAATAAGAAAATTTGTCTTGAGTCAAAGTCCTTTTCAGGCAATTTGTAGTCAAAGGAAATCATTATTTTTGAGTCTAGAAGAGTCTATGTGACCCCCAAGACCAAATCGTCCCTTCCAATAGAAGTCGGCCTAGAGAGGGCTATTCAACCACATGGAAAGGGTATATATAAGAGGAGACTTCATCCTCATTAGCACACTCACTCAACAATTTCGATCTCGAAGCACGAAGAGCATAAAAGAAGAGCTAAGGACAAGGAAGAAGGAGAAGACCCAAGAAGAAAAGAAAAATCTAATTTTTGACTTGACGTAGTTCACACATGCAAGTTTCTTGGACAATTGTATGAACTACAGGTTCGAAAATTATAGGGCAGAATTTTAGATCTGAGTTGCAGGGGCCAATTGCAAAATCGAAATCTTGAGCAAGAGCAGATTTGACTTTCGTTGACTTTGTGAACTTTGACTTGCTGAAGGAAGGGTTTGAAGAAGGGTTGACTTGGTACTTGGGGAGGTCTTGTTCTTGGTCTTTGGGTCTTGGATATCTCACTTTGATTTGATTCTATACGAAGAGAATTTTTCTGGGTTTTCCTCTTGGAGGGGTTTTGCTCTGGCTTGGAGCCTATATCATCTGTTCTTTGTGTTCTTGTGATCTTCATACATTTTGTTTTGGTAATTGCTTGACGAAGAAGACATAATAAAAGTAATAGAAGGCCAACAAATTCTCCCAAGTAATTATCAAGAGGGAGGAATCAATCCTAATCTATGTCTACATTGATTTCTCAATAGGTAAGCCTGCAACTTTCCCTCACTTTTCAACTTTCATGTCCTCCTTTGTTTTTACAATTTCCTTGAGATTCACAACTTTAAGATGCTCTCTATAACAAGCCAATTTTCATAAATAAAGTAAGAAAATATTGGAGTTTCCTTAGTAGACATGCCATTGATGAGTTATGTATTTGGATTAAATAAGTCAATATATTGGAAATGAAACAATGATTTAAGGAATGATGGCAAGTCTAGTAATAGCTTAATTAGAGATTAAGGCTATCGATGGTGAAACTTGCAAATAAATAGATTGTATCAAAGTTGTAGCATACTAATAGTGTGGTGATGCCTATTGTATATGGATTTTATTTTTAAAATTTTATGAAACATTTGAATCATATCTTATTACTTAAATTTTATTGATACACTATGGTACTGTTATCGCTCAAACTAGCAGGGGTCAAGGAAAACAATGGAGCGATATCCCACTGTCACCTTAGCTAAGGCTCCCTGCTCTTTACAGACTTTCACTGATGGGAGGAGACCTGGTGTAGGAGGAATCACTAGGAAGAATGGATCTATGAATGAATAAAGAGTGATTCCTAAGGCCTATTCACAAGAGAGACTCAATTGTATGGCTTTCTTTCTTGAAAAGCAAGGTGGTAGGTGCTCTAGGAAGGGCTAAAAGGATTCTTGAGGCTAGGGTTTGGGAATTTATCTTGAAGAGATGTTTCCTAAGCCTAGAAATCCTTATGGAGACTTGGTCTTTATGTGATCTTTGTGGAATTTGAGTCATAAAGTTGGGGGACGACATGGGACCAAGTGGACCCAAAATTAGGTCAAGTGGAATTGGTCACTCAAAGAAGGGCTTGCCCTAATTGTGGAAGAGAAGAGGATCAATGGACAAATCTTCTTGGAAAATAATGCAATGATCCAAATGAGGCCACTATCCAAGGGAAACCTAGGGTAAGAAATGATTCTCGAGCTAAGGCTTGCAATATCTTGAGATCCCATTGTCAGGATTTTGTGAAATTTGGAGGGTCTCTAGAGGAAGCCCCAGTGTAGTAGTCGCCAAGAGATCGAAGTCTTTTGATGGCTAGAACGTGAGATAAATGATGCCTGTTGAGGCTAGGCTTAGAAAGAAAGGAGAAGGTGAGAAAAATATGCCTTTTAAAGTGATCACCTATGGAAGGATTAGTGCCTTGTCCTTTGGGAGAGATGGAGTCAAGAGAATTTATGGGTTGGAAGATGTTTTACCCAATCAAGGAGGTCATCAAGCAACTTCGCATGGCATTAGGGCATGAGAGCAACTGCTTTGAGATCTTTATACTTTGATATGCAATAATCGATGACTTATCAAGATGTATTTTGACAAAATAATCTCTAGGAACATTCACCCATTCACACATGGCCCATGCAATGATGCAACACTATAAAAGATCAAAATTCCCACAACTTCGTACTAGAAAGCAGTGAATTTCAGACTTGTATAGCGAAAGTCCCAACAACATTTATGTGATAAAGTAAATAACAAGAATTAACATGAAAATATTACTTACATGTGCAAAAGAATATATTCAATCATCATATTATGCCAATAATGACGCTCGAAGATAAGAGAAAGATATCCAAACATCAAAATTCATCCATAACATCCAAACTCCTCCTTGGAAAGGGATATCGAAAATCTCACAAGAGCAAATAGTCGAATTCAAGTGATGATGACTGAGAGAGAATGTCTCTCTTCTATTTATACAATCCTCTAAGGGATTCGAATGGCCTAATTTGGACTAATAGTGCCCCTAAAATAAAATAATGTGCATAATAACAATACTTTTGGTGACAAGCCCACCAAATAGTTGAACAACATAATAAGAAGCCTCTCAAGAGGATCAAATGATGAACAAAGTGAGTCGTTGGGCCTTTGAGGAGGCCTAATGAAGTCCAAGGGGTGCCATGATGAAGAATTGGACTCCAAACATAGTGGACAAAGGGTTGGCCCCTTGTTTTCCAAGCAAAAATCTGTGGTGCTCCCAAGTTTGGTGTGGGGGCACAAGGACATCCTCATGGGTCTCCAAGTGGATCAAAAATGTCTGTAGACCATCTGTACCGGTTAGGATGATGATCGAAGCCCTCCTTCTGCAGCGGGAGACATCCTCTAGACCCTGGAACATCTGCCCAGTGTATGGTGCAAGGGTGGAGTTGGTTGGGCATTGGGAACCAGGTGCATCATCTTCATCCACAAGGTGGAACACAAGCAATCAATGAGTGGTGTTGGGGATCCATGAAGTACTCTCCGTTATGGTGGAGGCCTATGGCTCTCAATGCTCACCCTACAAGTCCAATGTGGCCCTCTGGAGTGCTAGGACCCCATATAAGGAGACCAAGCCCCAAATCGACACTCACCTGCAATCCTGCATAAGATCCAATGCATCCCCTTGCCCTTCAATACAACAAACCATCAGAATAATCAAGTAAAAGAGCTTACAAGTCATGGAATCAATGGGCACTTCATTGTGGCATGCCCTTCCATAGTGGGCTTTGGGATGTACAAGTGTCTCTAAGGTCAATTGGGGGTTAATCAAGCACCGTATTAGGTGGTTTCAACCTTTAAAGGGGTGGACATGTCCATGGTACATCCCTCACGTGGCAGGTGGCAAATGATATAGTAATGGAACAGAATGGGGATCAGGGGAATCATCCAGACCAGATGTCATGGTACAAGGGTAACTGTAATAAGGGAAGCCCACACCTAGCTATATGAGTATAGGAGGGAGAAAATCGTGGTACATGAGTTACCTTGGCCTTTGTTTTTCCACCCTTCTTCATATGCCTTTTGCCTTTGATTGATTTTTCTCCGTAACTGCTCGAGGCTCCAGGGGATGAGAGCATGATGTGTAGTATATATCAATGGATACCCCCTTAAGGTGGGATTGTTCATCGTTCACCAGGGGTTGGGACAATCACGAGTTCTTGATGATGGAGGGGCCTCATCTTGGGCCCATAGGAACCAGGGTGATGGCCATGGATAAGGGGTAGAGCTCATGTTTGGCTTTTTCCCACGTGCTAATTTTGTATGCCCCAACCATCTTTTGCATTTTGTGGTACATTTCATGTTGAGAGTTACTGAATTATGCTTTTTCTTTTCTTTTTAGTTGCGTCAACCTTCGAGGCATCTTTTCATGCCCGACCCAAGGTGTGGACAAGGGGAAGGGGAGGCTAACCCTATGTGGACCTGTTGACCATTGGAGTGGAACCTGAAGATTTTTCAAAGAATCCATGCCCAAGGATGTACCAAAGGGTGCTTGTACCATCAAATATCATCATATTATCAGAGTTTTTCAACTCTACTTCTTATCATTTTCAGTTGTACTCAAATTCCACAATCCCTGCGGGGACAATGTAAAAAGTGATGCTAGTATGAAGAGTCGAGTCATGTAACATGTCTTGGTAGTCTGGGACAGTATCTTGGGACATTGTCATCAAGTGAACATTACTCTGGCAAGTTTTTTTTACTTGGTTAATTATCATATCCTTATGGGGACTTAATAATTAATTGAGTTTTTTCCTCCAAGCATACCCCCAAAGCCGGAGTACGGCTTGATGGTAAGGTCTTGGCTGAGTCCTAGTGTCTAGGATCATTATATATTACCATACTAGATCACACAAAAAGTCTTGTGGAATTTTATTAGGTCTAGGGGTCAATTTTTTAATTTTTAAGTTTTCCGCAAGGCAGAAATTTGAATAAATTCTAAAAATAAATTGTAATAAGTGATGTCTATAGAAATTGTATCGGGTATGTGTGGTCAAAATTACACCTCTCGCCCTCAACTTTCTACTATGACACATTTTGAGGGGTAAAAAATAAGTTCTAGACCCTCAAAACCCACTTTTCCTAAGTTTTGTGGAAAATGTGGCAATAAATTAGCCCAATAAATAAATAAATTGATAAAATAAATAGCTCCATGTGACAAAATGACATGGAAATAACTTGCAAGTTATCTCAAGTCAAAGGAATGAGTCAAAGGACAAGTGGAGGATGATTTGGCATCTTGCATCATAAATACATGGCCCGCTCAAGGAAATCGAATTTCTGACATTAAATGAGGAAGTTGCTTACTTGGAAATTCGAATTTGAGAAGTTAATGCACATTTGGAAAGATTTGAGAGAATATTTGGTGGACATTTTTGTGGGAAATTGTCCTCACATTGGTTTCCATCCATATACACTTGTCATTTCATCATGGAATTCGATTTTGTTTGAGGGATTCTTGATGCCACTTGGGAATTTCGAATTCGCATGAAGGTGTTTTGGGTTTGTCACCCATTTGCTTTGGGATTGTCACCATTTGCTTAGGGATTGGCTCCCAAGCTTCTATATAATAAGAGCTTTGTGCTCTCACTTATGTATCTTTATTACTAACTATTGTGCTTGCGGAAGCGCTGCTATTTTGTATATTTTTCAAGAGCTTTAATAAAAAAAGACTTTGTGGTTCCATTCATGTGTGTTCTCCCTTTGGAGTATGGTGCATTGTGAGCTATTGGTATATTCTTCTCTATGTTTTGAATCATTTTTTTTCCATATATTCTTGAAACTTGCTAATGCAAAGTTATCTTGCATTAACGTTTAATTAGAAAGTAGGCTGTAGAGATTGAAAGTTCTAGTTTATTTTCAAATAAATTTCTCGAAGTTTCAATTCACTGTTTGCTTATCTAAATCTATATGGACTAATGTGTGATTTGAGTATTGTAGAAGATTTTTTGTTGGATCAAGTGTGAGGGGAAGTCATTAGGAGACCAACCCCCTCTTAGATCATTTTCAAAGGAACTCTCATTTGTTATTTGGATTCACTTAGTTTATCTTACCAAAAGTGTCTTGCAGAGATTCATTTGGGCATAGCTTGGATACAAGCAATTATTAAAAAATAATGATCTTTGAAATAGTGCTTCATTGATTCATATTAGTTATTTGAGAACTTTTCTAAACTAAACCAAGTGATGGGGTTCACTTCCATCACTTGATTTAGTTTTATGTATATTGTTTGTATTTTATTTAGTTGTTTCATATTCTCTCTACACTACTTTGTTTTTTGATCTTGTAGCCCATAGGTAGAGTGTTGAGGATAAGAGCATCAAGGAAGGATTAAACAAACTCTTAACACTTTTCCTTGTAGGACCTCTCTACCCTTTCAAATTTGATTTTTTGAGGAGGTCGTGGACAAAGAAGAGGGTTGCTATTTGGGCAAGGTCGTGGGCTTTTGAGGAGGATTGGCTCCTTGTTTGTGCAACATTTCATTCACCATTGGAGGCAAGGATTTGATGCATCAAGAGACACTTAACTTCTTCAATCTTGAGAGCTTTCTCATTGTACTTCATTTTTTGAATTTGACTTTCAAGAAGGAGATCTAGAGCTTGGGAAGCCTCATTGAATTGTAAAGACTCCTCTTAAAATTTTACTTACGACCTTTTGAAGGTTTCTCATCTTGTAACATCTAATAAAAGCTTAGTATTTTTTTTGGGAGCTTGGGTTTTCACTCAAGGCATCATTTTCTCCCTTTTTGCAAAAGGAGGAACCTATGGGTAGTTTGATTTTGAGTTTGTTTTCTTAGTTTTTCATCTTGCATGCTTTAAAATTAATACATCATCACCTTCACAATCTAAATTTCTGAATTTGCTTTTGCTACTTATTTTCATGCTTTGCCATTTCAAGTTTAGCTTTCAAGTACAACTTTAAATTTTACTTTTTGAAGAAATTTATTTTATGCAAGGCATCTCATTTCAAATAGCAAAGTTGATTTAGTACTCTAGCAATTTGCTTCATGTTGGCCTCACAATAGGCTCATTGTTTACATGCTCATTTATTTTAAGTTATTAGTTCATTTCAATGTTACTTGGGAGCGGGAGCGAAAACGGGAGCGGTAGTGACCATTTTCAGAAGCTCCCGGTTTGGGAGCGAATCCGGGAGCGATTTTTTAAAAATATATATATTTTTTATATTTTTTAATTTTTGATACATATATGTCAACAAAAACATGTAGAATGATGAATTAGACATTAAAAACATAAAAAAACATAGATTGATCATTGAACTTTATCACATCAATCATCTAGAAATTATAATCGTCATCAACCATGTCCACAAGTTAGTAAAATACATATTACAACTGCAACATATTGAGTCTTATAAATCATGATTCATCAAATTCAATCTTAAAGTTTCAACTTCAAGCTTTCAGAATTGAAAATTCAATAACATTTATCATCATTGATCACCAAAGTTGTACTTGTAAGCTAAGTTTAACCATTACAAGAAGTAATATCGAAGATATTTCTAAGTCCTAACTTCTAACTGTTAACATGATATGAAATGTTAAAAATTTATAAAATGAAACATGAATAATGAGATGAAATGAAACAACTTTAGTCTTTCACAAAGCATCATATTCATAATTCACAATCATTACCAATGAGTTATAATTGCCAAGGCCCAACTTCAAACTTCAAATTTTCATTGTCACAGTGATATAATGTTTACAAAAAATATCATTATGATATGAAAGAGTCAAGAGTCAAGAGTCAAGGACTCAAAACTCAACAGTTATGAAAACTAAAGTCTAATAGAAACTAAAAAAGACAAGTAAACTGTAAATCTACATGTGGCCCTTGCCACGAGAGTCTCCAGGAGTATAAGCAGGTCGTGGTGGTCTTCTAGGAGTCTCCCGCACAGACCGACAACCAGAACTAGAACCTCCACGCGAGTGTGTAGATGGAGGTGGCGACAGCAAAGGAACAAGACTCGGACCTCGAGCACTGCTACTGGATGGTGGAGGTGGAAGTGGAGGTGGCATGGCTGCTTCAGCTGCTTCATTTTCATCCCTTACAAGTTCCTCTTCTAGTTCTTCAATATGTACAATGCCATCCTCCAAATTGTCATCCTCTGGGTGATTGTCCCAAATTTTATATGTGGGATCCTCATAAGCCCGATCACAGTAATGACTCAACAACCTCAAGTTGTAGTGCACATAAACCAAGCTTTCTGCTCGGTTTTCATTGAGTCTGTTTCTTTTCACATTATGTATATAGCTGTAGGTGCTCCAACACCTCTCTGCAGAAGAAGAATTTACAACTTGTGAAAGAACTTTTTTTGCCAATTTTGGCAAAAGTCCGTGGCCGCCATATGTTTCCCACCATGTGAGAGATTCAAATTTATCTTTGTCGTCCATTGCATGGAAGTTACCATACAAACCAGTGCCACTGAAGTATTTGCCTATTTCAAGGCGCACCACTGCACATTCCTCCCTGTCAAGTACCAACTTTTCTAATGTTTCCAAATATCCTTTAGTTACCTCTGGATCTAAATGGGGTTTGGTCCTAACCCCACCCCCTGATGCAAGTTGACCCAACCAAGATGTAGAGTAGTATTTTGGCGTAAGGATATACACCAAGCAATGTAGTAGAAGGTTAAGCCTATTCCACCGTTCACACACACAATCATGAATCAGTTTGTACAAGTTGGGATCTCTATTATGAACAATGTCTTTTATTTCCCCCAACATGGTAACCATTTGCTCATACACCTCGCCAATCACTGGTTTTTCTGTATCTGCAAACCGAATCATGTGATAAATTGGCTTGGTGAAATCCAATACTTGCCTCACACTCGTCCAAAACTGCCCATCAAGAGCGGCCTCCTCCACCATTTCAAAACCTGCCATGTCAGCTACATTTGTAGCCCTTTCCTTTAAAACCTGCCAATGTGGACTTGATACCATGCTAGCTAATGCCTCTCTTACCTTCAAAAGGCGCCTGAAGGTGAGGTAATAGCTACCAAATCTAGTCTTCGCAATCTTCAGCAACTCCAATCTCGAGTGACTGCGGAAAAGGCCATGGGTATTGCTATGATTTGTAATAAATTTTATCATTTGTTTGCCTTTCTTGTACAAATTAGCAATCCATTGGTATTGTTCATTTTTGTTTTTGACAATATCATGCAACAGAAGGTTCAATGTGTGAACCAAACATCCAGACCAAAATATGTTGGGGTATTTATCCTCAATAATTGCTCCCGCTGCCTTACAATTAGGAGCATTATCAGTGATGACTTGGATGACATTGTATGGGCCAATACGCTCAATTGTTTCAAGTAATGCTTCTGCAATGTTGATGGCGATCTTGAACTTGTCTGAGTAATCATGTGCAGCTAGAAAGATGGGACCACTAACAGACACAGCAAAAACACTTATCAATGGCTTGCCTTTTACATTTGTCCATCCATCAGATACAATGGACACCCCATGGTCAGTCCAAGAACTTGTCATTTTATTCAAAGAATGTGATATTTTTGCTTTTTCATGATCAAGGCCAACGGTTCTTGCCTTGTCATACCCAGGGCTCTTGTATCCTTTAGGGGCATCATTTATGGCAGAAACCATTTCGTGCCAATAAGGTGAGCGAAGAACATTGAATGGTATCCCACATGCATAGAGAAACCTGTAAACTTTTGAATCCACATCATTCCTACACCCCTCATCAAGGAAATCTGATATGGTTCTACGCCTTAAAGATGATGACCCTGTGCCTCCATGTCCATATCCACTGCCTTGGGAGGATGCTGAAGGAGTTCTTTGTGATTGTGAGCTTGGTTCAAAGAAACCCCTTGATTTTTTTGTTCTGTATTGGGCTTCCTCCTCTTCCCTTATGTATTTGGCTCTCTCCGCTGCTGACACTGCTGTACAAGTTTTGATTCCTATTTGTTTCTCTCCATCCCATGGCCTTTTCCCACAGAGGTGTCTTCTAGCATGGGTGTATGAACTTGTGTAATCAGTATTGCAATGGGGGAAATGAAATTTAGTGGTTCCACCCCTTCTCCCTGTTTCAGCCCTGTTAACATATTTCCACAATGGAGTTTGGTCTTGTTTAGTTTTTTGAGGGTCATGTTCACGCTCCTCCAGCTCCTCCTCATCGGGGTTTTCACCCATTTGACTTTCTCCGACTTCTTCATCCCCCTCTTTAGTTTGAGGCTGGCCCCTCCGTTTCCTACTCTCCAACACCATAATAACCATAAAAGGGACCAGGAAGAGGAAAATGCCAAGAAATATAGCCAGGTCCATGGTGTTTGATGTTTGTAGGGTTTTGATTCTTGAATCTGCAAATTAATTTAATTTATTGGGATTAATTAATTTAATTTAAATACATGATTTTTAAACTCAATAAGCTAAATTAAATTAACTAAATTACTACCTAACCAGCTAAACTAACTAAATTACTAAGTTACTTACCTCTGCAGGCTTGCTCCTCGCTCCTTGGCACTTGCTCCTCGCTCCTCAGCACTTGCTCCTCGCTCCTTTGCTCTTGCTCCAGCTCCAAACTCAAGCTCAATGAAGTAACAATGAATATTTTTTTGGCCCATTGGTCTTTTAAAACCAATTTTTTTTTAAAATTTTTTTTTTTTTTTACCGCTCCCGGCCCCGCGCGAATCGCTCCCGGAGCGATTTTTAATGGCCGGGAGCGATCGGGGAGCGATCGCTCCCCGATCGCTCCCGGGCGTTAAAAATTGCTCCGGGAGCGCCGGAGCGATCGCTCCCTAAGTCGATTCCGAACAGACCAGGGAGCGCAAATTTTTTTGAGGGAGCACGCTCTCGTAAATTGCTCCCGTCCGGGAGCGATTTTGGGAGCGCGCTCCCGAGCCTCTCCCGCCCGGAGCGCGATTCGGGAGCAGGTTCGGGGGGGGGGCGCTCCCCCGCAACATAGGTTCATTTTGCAAACACATAAATTTCATGCTTCATTGCTTTAGTTGGTTATTGGTTTATCATTTGTTAAAGCAATTATTTTGAGCAACTTACAATCTTATATGTTCATGAAACATATGTATCTTGCATTATCTTGAGCAACTATCCAAATTATCTTTTTTTAGCGCATTTCTAATTTCTTGAAGCAAAGCATTTAGTAAATCTATCTTAATTCATGTGAAAGTTAATTTCCTTTTCCAATTGAGTTTACATTTTGCAATTTACTTTGAGCACTATTTCCATTATATTAAAAGCATTGCAAATCTCTATTTGGAAAACTTACTTGCATACCATATTAGGCATTTTAGTGTAGTTGCATCTTAACTTAATTTACCTCCAAGCATAAGCTTGGTTGAAAGACATTTTTAGGGACCCCTTTCTTTCATCAACTTGAGGGACATAGACCCTCTTATGTGGTTAACACGGTGACCTTGCAGTCGTCAGAGCCAGTCTCTGTAGCGCTAGAGGCATTGGGTGTGTTGGGTAATCCAAGCAAGATATTGTTAATATAGTCGTTGTCTCTCTTGGATCCCTTCCACAACTTACATAAGAGACTTGTTTCAAAATAGTCAGAAGAAAGGTCACATCTATAATAGACATTTAGATTAAAAGTAACCAAAATAATTGCATTAAATTTTAGTTTAGGCAGATTTAATGCTAATACATTTTACTATTTTACTTGCAAATTATCTATGTACTTGTCATTGATGAATTGAATACTTTATTTGGGCAAGTATCATCTTATTTATTTTTGCACGAAAAATTCTAACTTGTTTCCTTTGCAAGTCCTTTCCATATTGCTTCCTTGCACGCTTTGAATTTATGAATGATCATATATTTTATAAGTATATCTTGAAAGCATATTTTATATATCTTGCATTGCTATCTGTTGGACACCTAATCCTAAAGGGTTAGCGTGGAAGTTGAATGGACAAAGCAGTCCAAGAGACCTTGGGATCTGAATCCCAAGAGTCACCTATTGTACTATAAATGTACATCTATTGTTAATAAAAATTGTACTCATTGATTTATCTTTCACACTGTTTTACTATCCATGTGTGTTTAACATGGTATCAGAGCCACTTGTTTTTGTTTTTCTGTGGCCTGCCCTGCACCTCTGCACATAATTCTGTGTTTGAGCTGCTCATACCTGAGCGCTGCCTCTGTCATGCGTTTCATTCAGGTAACTCCTGCCTCTGCTCTCTGGCGCACCAGCGCTGATCTGACGTTCAGATTCTTTGTAACGCCTCTGCCTGACATTCTGTCTAACTGAGCAGCGCTCAGCCCTGAGTATCAATAATTCTCTGCGCACGGAATGCGTTGGTGCGTTCTACGCTCACTTCTGTTTCCACGAAGATATTGCTGCTGCTGGTGAACGGCCCATAAGCGCCCCACTAGTGATTTTGATCTCTTTGCCGCCTGAAATGCGAGCATCCTAATTCCCATTTTGGCCCTCTCTTCCATTCGTGCTCTTCTGAGATCGTCAACTGCACCTCTGCAATCTAAAATATCTTCTTCTCCACATTCCAATCTCACATTGAATCTTTCAATGCCGCCATAACTTCCACCATGCGAATGGCAATATCCATTTTCCTCTCGTTCAGTTTCGAGAACCGCTCCTTCAAATAGTGCGGGAGATCTGTCAAAGTGTGTGGCTCTGTTGAGCTTTGAGATCTCAACATCGTGCAGAAAACCTATTGTTGGTGCGGTGTGCCTGCCGCGGGTTGAAGAGCCCGGAGCTCTCAAAATTTCACATTTCACTAGGTTTGCAGTTGGAGCGGCTGAAAACCTACCTGCGATCAGGTCCTGAAAGGGAGATCGACCTTCGTTTGCATGATTCTATTGTGCATACCCTTGAGAATTTCTGCAACAAGAGCGCCTTGATCGCTGCTCGTGTCACCGAAGTGAGATATAGATCTGTTCAGAAGCCGAGCAGATGCATGCGTTTCAAAGATGTATCATGCTCATTGGAGACGGGATGCACGCCATAGTCGTTACATGAAGCCCCTTGGGAGGTCCAGTCAGATTTATTCCTAGTCTTGGCATAAATTCGTTTAAGCAAGGGAGGTAACGTGCTGCGGTTCTGTTAATGTGACGTGTTGCGCAGTGGTATCATTCTTAAATGCTTATCACTTGATCTCATTCAAAGCGAAAAATGATGCATAGTCTGTGCATGTATCGTTATATACTGCTAATGGTTGTGGTTGTGTATTGAGACCGATGCCGAGCCATATAAATTGTATTGAGACCGATGCAGAGCCGGGCTTTGAGTATTGATCTTTAAACCAGTTCTTTGACGGGGTTCGGTTTAATCTCTGTTATTGATGACCGTAATGCCGTGCGTTGATAAAGCTGGTGATCGCAATTTGATGATTGTACACAACTTGCCTGTGTTACAAAATGAAAAGGGGCACTACTGTGTTTTTATTGTAAGAATGACTGCATTTTATTGTAAAAATGCATAAAGAATGACTGCACTTTTGTATTGAAGACTGTTTTCCTGTGTCTGCTTTTTTTTGGTGTAAGAGGACTGTATAAAAGAGCTGTGGAGCTCTCTTACCAAACGATGCTCGTGGACAGTAACGGTTGGGGCCATCACTTCTGAAACTCAACTTCAAACGGGTGCTCGAGACAGTTGGGGCCGTCATCATTTATTCAGCGCTCCCATCGTATCTGGTATCTGGTATCAGAGGAGGCTCTCGTTCTGCATTTCTCTGCTCAAAATTTTGGGTTTGTGCTGGCTAGAGAAACTCCATGCTCAAAGTTTCAATAATAGTTTCAATAATTCTGGTAGAGATCCATTAAGAATATCTTGTGAAAAGTGAAATCACAGAATTATGGGTTCCCTGGGTAATTCTCAGAATTGCAGATTGAAATTGTGAACACAAGGAACACAAAACCGACTTAAATTGCAAGCTGTGCCAATTTGAAGCAGCCTGGTGAACAACTCACATGTCCATTATTCAATAAGTTGTGTGAGCAATCATTATATAAATAACTGTTGTACAGACTATGGGCATACGCTTTTCAGTAAGCAAAGCAGTCAAATTTCAAAGTGTTTTGTGATTTGGAAAACTCTCATGTTTTTAGTGTTATAGCTCGACATTGCCACGAACGGTTCCGCAATGAAAGCATATTGGTAAATGGGGATTTCGTAAGGTTTACAAGGATATTCACCATTGGAAAAGGCACAAAGCCTTGGGTACATAAGATGCCCTCTGACAGCCCGTGAACAAAATACTAATATTTTCATTTTGTATTTATCGCAGCAGTGCAATAGCTAACCAGCAACGCGTGTCCAGAGAACATATATTCGTTTGGTATTTATCCATCCCTTCTACACATACCTCGAAATGCAGTCTCTGTAGAGGATTGTGGTTTACAAACCGCCCATTTTGTTTGATATGATATTATTATTTAAGTCTTGAAGGCCTGGCCTGACTCGTGACCGGCTCCAATAACTTTGCCACCTTGAGCCCATGCAAGCTCCTGTATTGCGATTCACTCTGCTTCCTCGACCTTTTGTTTAAACAAGTATTTGGTAGATTACGTAATATCGAGACAATGATATGAGTAGTTGTTCCAGTGCAGAATTGAGATTGTTGGATGGAACCCGTCGCTATGATCTCAAGTGGAATTGCTATTGTTCAGATTTTCTGCAATTAGGTCATGTCCTCTACTCTACTCGCCTTTTCCTGACCATAAGTAACAGGCACGGCTTTGGGCAGGACAACCACTGTTATATAGCCTGCATGATAAGACTTCATGCCCCGGAAATTGTTCAAGCTCAAGTCACTTTTCTTGTTACACATTCTCTTGTTCACAGTTTCGTTTAAAGGCAGTGAGTCCTGATGCACGTATTCCAATACATGTGTTTGTTACTTTAACTCAAGGTGTGAACTTCTCATCCAGAAAAAGAGCTGGTTTTGGGAATTATCAATCTAGTCATGACACATCAATGTTTTATATTGGAATGCGCATACTAAAGACATGTGGAACACGGGCAGGATATAATATATTTCTGCATGAGACAGTAGGTGGAACAAATTATGTAAACTCATGAGAACCGCTTCTTTCCAGAAATTCGGTATTAGTTCGGACGGATAATCGATTCCTGAGCCAAAGTTGCCACTGTATATGGTACATTATTTTGTGTTTTCACTGTTACAAAGAGGAAGTGTTCGGTTGTAGAGGAGATTCCAGATATTCTCTTGATCCTGTTATGCGGAATATGTTCATTGCATTGTATATGGAAGTATATTGAGAAGCTACATACTTGAAGATTTTTTAAAGACAAAGTGGTACACCAATCAATTTTTTGCAGTGATATTATTGTGAAATGGATAGAATGAGTGTTGTATTAGAATTACTGAACACTCTAATACATTCTACCACAGACAATACAATTATGATTGACAAAGCCATTGTCGCAAACATTCAAATCTGTTTGAAAAATGTACAAGAAAATATTGAGTTTTTGCAGCTGGAAACAAAGCTACAGCAGGAAGAATTACAGCAGTGGAGTCATCATTCTGAACCTGTTCAGAACAATGAAGCAGACTCCCATAAACAGCAAGTCAATATTGTTCAAGTTCATTCAGATTCAGATCCCAATAAAGCAGCAAGTGTACATGCAGATGCAGAAACTCAATCTGCACTTCCCAAACCCATCATCAGACCTTGGGAACAGCTTGTCCACAACAAGCACAGAACCGGTCTTGGATATGACAAGGACTTGTCCTTTCATATTCCAGACTATGCCAAGCCCATTGAGTTTCAGAGTGCTGGTTTCATTTATGACAGTTCACCTGCTCCTCATGATAGTTCAGCTTCAGCTGTTCCAGACTCTGCCCCTCTTCCACAGCAGCAACAACAACAACAACAGATCGTGAAATGCCAACACTGTGACCGAGTTGGCCATCTGAAAGATCACTGTTTTGATCTTCATCCATGTGAGCACTGTCATAAAACCAGCCATTCTTCACACAGATGCTTCAAAAACAAACGTCCTGCAAGAACAAAGATTCATCTTGGATGGATCGCTTCTTGGCAATGGGCATCAACAGCCAAGAAGATATTCCAAACACATGTCAGAACTTCTTCCAGAGTATTGAACAGTCTTGCAGTTGAGTTTTCTCCATCTTCTCACCTTGTACCTGACAGGGGGGGAAATGATGGTCATCTACAAGCTTCAAAGCCACATCAAGCGAGCCTGAGCCACAACCTGCCACACCAGTTTCAGAGTTGTAGCCAGAGACAAGATGCCTGAACATGCCTACAGAGTTGTTGGTCATCCTTAAACCATCACAGATTGAGAACACTTCCTCTAGCAGAAGACACCAGCTTCTTGCCAGATTTGGAAGAGTTCCAGGAATTGCATTAAGCATTCCAAAGTTGTTGGTCATCCTTAAACCATCGCAGATTAAGAACACTTCCTCTAGCAGAAAACTTCAGTTTCTTGCCAGTTTTGGAAGAGTTCCGGGAACTGCACTAAGCGTTCCAGTGTTGGTGGTCATCCTTAAACCACCGCCCTTTATACCAACATTTCATAGAGCACAATCAGCCTAGTGCTGCCATGCATTCTTTGCACATTTTGTATTACAGCTCTTTTCTTGGACTCATACATAACCCTTCGGATTAAGGGGGGGAATGTTGGACACCTAATCCTAAAGGGTTAGCGTGGAAGTTGAATGGACAAAGCAGTCCAAGAGACCTTGGGATCTGAATCCCAAGAGTCACCTATTGTACTATAAATGTACATCTATTGTTAATAAAAATTGTACTCATTGATTTATCTTTCACACTGTTTTACTATCCATGTGTGTTTAACACTATCATATCTTGTTAACATCTTTTGTTTGATTGATAGGATTGCTTGTGTTTCAATTTGAAACAATTCATTTTATTTTGAGCAAGTATTATTTTTTTTAAAGCAATATTTGAAGGCACTGGTTTTGTATATGTTTATGATTATCTTATGTGTTGATGTTTATTGAAGTTCATTTTATTTCATATTGCTCACATTATATTTTCTTATAATCTTAAAAGTAATCCATTTCACTCTAACATCTCCTAGAAACCTTATAACTTAGTTTTCCTTTAGGGACCACCCTCCTTAGCCGACCCATGAGAGAGAATAAACAGAGAGCTGGGAATAGGTGACAACCCACACCTTATGGGGTTAAAGGATTTTCTCACTAATTGTTAGGTGTATGTGACAGGGAACAAGTCAATAGGACCCAATAGAGACATGTTGACCTTGATGGGAAAATAGATGAATGGAGCTAAAATGAGTGGAAGGGGAGTGATGTAGGTGGTATCGGGAAGCGGGACCACACAACCAAAATCGAGATTTCCCATGTAGTGCTGACCCTGAAGCCAATGGCCAGTAAAGGAGATCCCGCAGGACTAAGATACAAGGGTAACTACGAAATCGGGCAGTAGAAACAAGAATACAGACCTAACCCACTCTCTTTGCTAAATCCCCCCACCAATCCATGCCCAAAAGTGCCCATGAAAAGTAAACAAAGTTACTCAACCAAACCAATGAAAAGTCATACCTTTGGGGTCGGGAGGCCTGCCTTCAAACATACATTCGTAACAAATGGGCGAGGGACCACATGGTTGGCTCAAGTGGCGGAGAAAATGGCACATCAAGCTATCTTGGGTTGTAAGGGGCTGAGGATCATCTACGAGAAATTTTTTCTCCTATATACACTAGCCACAGGTGGTGGGTAACAGGTAGTATATATGAGGTTATGGTTTCAATTATTTGTTATGTCAACATGGAAATGTTTCATGATGTGATGGCATGTGGTAATTGGACATAGTTCTGATGAAATATTAATCATGTCATGCATATGGGCCACCTATTTATTTATTTTGTTGTGATAATGATTTTGAATTTTAATGATGGATATGGCATGCAAAATTGGGCATATGGATTATTTTCTATGATGTTATGATTATAACTCATGCATGGGTTGCATGTTGAGATGTGGTGATTGATAAGAAATCCAGAAATGGGCCAAGAGGGTCTGTTTATTTGATGATCTCGTGGGAGCCAATACCTGCAAAGGAGAATATGTAGCACCATATAGGTTGGGGACATGCTCAATCAACACTACATATACCAATGGTTCTTTTGCCTTGTATAGCCCTTGAAGGGCTATGGGACCATCTTGAGGAGGCCTAGTGCCTAATATTGGATTGGGATGCCAAAGTCTAGAAGTGTGTGTAAAACCTTGATGCGTGGGGCTGTGCACCTTAATGAGTGTGGAGTGAGTTAGGCCAACCTTTTGAGATGCCTGGAGTACTAGGTCGGATGCCTGCCTTGGGGCAAATGAACTCTGAGCCTTGGGGCTATGGTATAGACCGATGGGGCTTTATGCTTGGTTCCAAAAGTTGGAAAAAATGACTTGAGATTCCTTGGGATTTCACCGATGTTGTGTAACTTTCGGTGTTTGCTGGTATACTAGTTCAACAAAGGGTGTAGGGAAAATGTGATGTAATAAATAAATAAATAAATAAAATAATAAAAGTTAAATGATTAAACTTAACTTCAGGACAAAGTTATTTAAAAAGGGGGTGTATGTAATGCCCTGTATTAATAATAATAATAATAATAGATGAAATAATATTAATATATAAATAAATAAAACAATAAATAATAAAGAAAAGATAATAATGGAAAATAAATAATAAATAAAGAAGAAAAGATAATAATAGTAAATAAATAAAATAATAAATAATAAATTGAAGTTCTATATATATATATATAACTATCAAAATTGTAAGAATAAGTAAAGTTAACAAAAAGTAAAACATAATAAAATAAACAAGAGTTAAATTAAGGAAAATGTTGAGTTAAATATAACTTAAGGCATAAATAAAAGTATGTTGAGTTAAATATAACTTAAGGCATAAATAAAAGTTGGCATGTTGACACATGGATTGGCAGATATTGTCATAGCATCAGAAGTTTTCAACACAACATTTAGGTAGAGTTGAGTCATCTTTTGTAGCATCTACGCTACTTGGAACATGGAAGATGGTTATAGGTTTGGTTCATTGGTAGTAGGAGGGCAACAAGGTTGTTTGGGATTTATCTTGCTATCCCATTTGGAGTTGGAGGATTCAAGATTCATGTGTGGTGAAGTTGGCTCACTTCTTGTTTCACATATTTGGTAGGAAGGGAATTTTTTTCCTGGGCAATTTGTGGGATTTAGTCTCTTGTTCTTGGAAGAAGTGGCATGCTCTTCCTCAAGATTATGGTCCCCTTGCTTCTAATAATCTTTCAATTATGGAGTTACAAGGGCTTATCCCAAAGGTTAAGCTCTACGAATTGAAGATTGGAATGCCTGGTCCATTTTGGAGACATTGGAGTTGGAGGTTTGGTTGGCCACTTCAATGGTATGACTCCTATCATCTGCATTCAGTACTTCACCAGAGGCATCTGTAATCCCTTGACCTAGATGCTCATTAGCTATCCAGGGATTCAGACAATAGATGGATTTGATATTTGCATAATTTTTGGCAATGCTGCATGAACAACCGCCTCCCTCCCCCCAAGGATCCAAACCGAGATGCGTCGTGGGATATGTTGTTCAGAAATTTGAAACCGCAAATCAAGCCAGCAAAGACAGTTCCTGGAAATTGGGAGCCGTGCCGACTTGATCTGTGGTGGATCAGGCACGGATCCATACGGATCCCAAGCAGTTTCGCGACAGTTGACCCAAATATTATTTTTTATTTTTTTGTAACATTAGTTGGGGTGGGTTTAGGTTGAGTTAGGGAAATAATAGATGGGATAAAGTTCATTTCCTCACTCTTGTATTTTTGGAGAGCTTGGAGGAGTAAAGAAGGGCTTCCATCTACAGGAGCTAAAGAGGTAAGTGCAAACCCCAAACTCCCTCATTTTTCTGTCATTATTGTTTGTATTTTTTCTCCTCCCTCTCCTACTCTTTCCCATTCTTTCTTCTTGCTCATTTCATTGCAGGTTGTCCATCTATATTTATATTCCAAAATGGTGTTCTTTTGGCTTCTATGTATCATTCCACTTTTGCAAGTTATTACCTCACCTTTAGGTGGCTAATGAAGGTGAGACAAACTTTAACTAATATGATGACCTATGAATCATGGGATGACATTAACATTGATAGAGATGGTGCTAATGTAGCCAAGGACACTATTTTTGACGGTTACTTTTGGTCACAGATTAAATATGTTTTATAATTCACCAAACCAATTTATTACATGATCAAGTTTGCAGATTTAGATCGGCCAATAATTGGGGAGGTGTACGAGCAAATGGATAGCATGTTGGGGCAGATTAAAGACATTGTTGAGCCTAGAGATATCACTTTGTACAATTATATTCGTGCAGAGGTGGAAAAACGATGGAATGTGCTAAACATTTCATTGCATACCTTAGCATATGTTCTGACACCTAAATACTATCATCCATCATGGCTTTCAACGCTAGCACTTAGGGGGAGGAGCAACAAAAAACCACACCTAGATCCAGAGGTTCTATTTGGTTATATGAAAGCATTGGATAAATTAGTCCCTGATGAGGAGTCAGCCATGCTACAAAAACATTTGAGTAACCATACACTTAACACTAGCCCATTTGGGAGCATGCATGCAATTAGAGATCGAGAGAATTTATCTTTTCTTGAGTGGTGGAACATGCATGGAGGTGCTACTCCACTTCTCCAGACTTTGGCATTGCGAGTGCTATTACAGGTGGTAAAACATCTTTTGCATAGAGGTGTTGGAGCTCTTATTCTTTTATCCACAGTGTTAAAAGGAATTAAACTAGGAAGAGAGCTTGGTTTATGTTCACTACAACTTGCGATTGTTGTCACATTACTGTGATGATGCAAAGACTAATAAAGACCTTAAGGTTTGGGACAAAAATCCATAGGATCCCAATTTGGAGGATGGAGCGTTACGATTAGAGCAATTGGAGGATGCTCTTATCTAGGATGATGATGATCGAGTTGAGATGCCACCCCCATCCATTCCCTTGCTTCCTAGGTTCTATGCTTCAACACCAACAACATGGGCTTCATCTTCATCAGTTCCACTGCCACAACTTCCAAAGACACCATCTTCACCCTCTTCTTCATTGCCACCATGTGGAGGCTCACATCCTGTTTGTGTTGTAAGGAGAGATTAGCGTTGATTTGGGGTAGCATCGGATGTGCTCTAGCCACGAAATTTGGTGGAGAGGTTGGGGCACATGAGATCTCCAATACCCAGAAAGGGTTTGGGCAGATTCTAAACAGATCAGGAGATATTAAAATAATTAATATTTTAATGGAGTCCCTAACTCTAAACTTAGGGAAAATAAAATATTATTGTGTATAAATATGAATCTGTGTTAGAGTGGTCCAAAAGACATGGATCAAGCCAGATCTAATCTTAGCCGTTGATTAGGGACTTAATCTTGGCCGTTGAGATGTCAACAGGAAAAGTATAAGAGGAGGCTTGAGGGTCACTTGGAGAAGACACTAGAGTGATCAGTGATTCTATTCTCTAGAGCGTGGTTTGGTAAGAGAGATAGAATCAGTGGTTGGGAGAGCAATTGAGGGGCAGAGTACAGAGAAACAGAGAAGGTAGAGATTGTTCCGGGAGAGCAGCGCAATAGCCAAAGAGAGTGACGCAGAGCTAGCAAGGGCTCACGCAAGGCCACACAAAGGCAGCCAAGTGCTGCACACAACACCAGAGGGGCCAGCGTAGCTGATGCGAAGCCTCCTGGGGCTGATGCAGGGCCTCCTGGGGATGATGCAAGGCCTCCTGGGGCTGACGCAGGCCAAGAAAGGCTGACGCAGGGCTAGCGTGAGACAGAGAGGGGTTGATGGAGTCCATATTGGGTAGACGCTGGGGTTGCAGGAGCAGTTTTGTGCTGAAGAGCTGCCGGAAGGATTTTCCGGGGTTTCAGCTAGGAGATTTCTCTCAAACTATGAGGTACTGCTGCTAAGGAAATTCTCTGTTGGGTAGGCCAATTTCGACACCCAGATTGTACTCTGATATTGCTTAATAAGAAAACCCTCAGATAGCTGCACTGGTGTCATGTGGTGTGTTTGTTCTTGTTTCTTTTAGTTGCTGATCTGTAACATGTTGAGCATGCACTGGTGTTTATTTTCAATATTTACTTTGTAAATAACTTGTTAAAGAAAAATAACAAGTAGGTAGGAATAAATCAGAATAAGTGCATGAAGGGTTTCTAAACTAAGTAAACTTAGAAACTTCAACAATTAATAGATATATTCTATGTTGCACGGGTTCCCGAACCCGGGGGTGGGGTTCTCGAACCCGTCCCGGGTTCTCGAACCCAAGTACCGGATTCTTGGATGGGTGCTTCTGAGAAGAACCCATAAGAACCGGGTTCTTCTATAAAGAACCGGGTTCTCCATTAAAAAAAATTGGGTTCTTTTGTCTTGACAGGTACGAAGAACCCTGATGATGGGTACTTGGAACCCCAAAATCGGGTTCTTTGGAGTTCATTTTAATTTTAATTTTTAAATTTTTAATTAATTTAATGGGCTTCCCCTAATATTCCAAGTAGCTAGTTCTGCATCTTTCGAGAGGAATTGGAGTACTTATGTCTTTATCCATTCAGTAAAGATAAATAGGTTGGGCTCAAAGAAGGCAGAGAACTTAGTGTACATTCATAGCACACTTTGTCTCATATCTCGAAAAGATCTTCGTTGCAAGGAGGGTCCTTTCAAGAGATGGGACCAATACACAGATGATGTTATGTGTGTGGGTGAGGAGATACAACCAGATGGCCTTATTGAGCTACCTCCAGTTGCTATGGATGAGAAAGAGCCTCGAGATGAGAGTGATTCCTACCTAGAGAGCATGCTAACTGAAGATCTGAGTGATGTTGATGACATGGCTTGAGGAAGCCATTGTTCACTATTAGCTATTTTTATTTTAGTATTTTAAAATTTCCTAGTTTTTGTTTGGAGATGCCTTAAGGCAAATTTTGAATGTAGAATGACAATGGACATATATCATGATTCTTATTAATATGTAAACTCCAATTCACACTTGATATAGCACTAGAAATTTTGAAATTTCATTGTGAATGTTGAATGTTCAATGATGTGCATGCTTAAATATCTAAAGTTTAAATCACAAGTATTTTAGTTTTCTTGTTTAAAGTTGAAAACTATACAATTTCACATATATTATAATTCATAAAATATAATATTTATATATTATATATATAAATTATAATATACCCCGACGAACCCACGCACCCTGTTTCAAAAAATGACGTCCCCGTTCCCGTCCCCGTCCCCGTACCCGTCCCCGAACCCACGTTTCCTGGCAACATAGGATATATTCACAGTTTACTACTTTTGTCATAGATTAGACTTGTAGTCTTGTTGTGAATTTGAACTTTTTTGTCTTGCTCTTCCTAGTTCAGTGTGTACTTGAGTCTTGGTGGTGGCCAAGTGGCCTATTTTATAAACATTATTATTTGAATTTTGGACATGACTCATGTTGACAGTTGCTCACTTGCTAGATAAGTTACTTGAATGTTTAATGATTTTATCTTCTAAATGTTTGATGTATGTTTGTAATTGCTAGAATCTAGATGGTTGATGCTCGAATAATTAATCATTGATGTACAATGGAATCATGGATGTCATATCTATCTTGATTTTTGTAAAAATATGCATGTTTTCATGTCTTCTACAACTAATTTGGTATTTTGGATGGTTTTTTGAATATAAATGCAAAAAAAATATTATATATATATATAGTAGACATTTTCGAGATGCTTTGCTTCCTAGATTTTTGGGAAATGACGCTTCCGCGTCCCCACTTTTTCCTCGCTTTTTGCAACATTGGTTTTTGGTCATATTGGATTTCTTATAATCTGAAGGTTTTTGCATGACTTGTAATTTATCATGGGGTTCCATCCAATGTTTTTAAAACCGGAACCGGTGACCGGACCGGTCCACCTAATGAACCGGTTTACTGACCGGAACCGGTCTAACCGGGACTGGTTTGGTCTAAACGAACCGGTTTTAGAAAAATACATTAAATAATTATTTTTTAATGAAAAAAACTATTTTTAAGATTTAAAACCATGATTCCAAGCCAATAAAGACAAAATATGCAAAGATTGCTCATTTATATACCATGTAAAGGTGAATATATCAAAATGGCACTGAGTGCAATACATATCATCGACAAAATACATAAGCAATGAGGCTCTAAATGGCCTCTAGAGTGCAAAAACAAAGCCTACAAACTATGGGGCCAGTGGCCTACTACAAGACTTCAATCTAGACTCTACATATGTGATAATAGTAATACTGTAATAGTGATCAACATTATCACTTGAAGTTGAAACTTCTCATGAGTCTCAGTGAGTCAGTCATCATGATCAAACTCAGTTGGTTGAGTCTCGACTCCCAAACTTTGCAGTCACAAACTTCTCTATTGGTTCAGTGACTTGAGTCTCAAACTTCTGAAGGTATTCTGCCATAATATGCCCTATTATTTCATTTGGTGCTCCACATGGCTTTACATGGCCTCCTATCCTAGCCAAGTGTTGCTTGAACCTATTAATACCCCCTCCTTGAATGGATTTTTGGCAATATTTGCAGATCATTTTGCCATCAATCATATCACAATGAGCCCATGCAGTATCTCTGGCTTTTGGAGGCATGATGACTCCCTGGATGGTAGATCATAGAAGTGAGAAGTTAATAACACATAAAATAAATTAATTCATGGACAACAGTCAAATAAGGAATTTTCAAGTGCAAATCCTTACCTGGAAATGCATACTAGCTTCCTTAACCTCCTCTTGAAGATGGCAACTCCGCTGACAACTACAGACTATCTCCAAAATAGCTCCAACTCCAACTCCAAGATGACTACTTCAGCAAAAACTCAACACTCTCCAAGCTAACAAACAAACTCACAAACACTCCAAATCAGTTGTGTGAGACAAATGAGAGTGAGAGGGGCCTCTTATAGCTTGGAGAGGGTGCTTTTGGAGGGAAAACACCCTTAGTTCCCCCCCAAAACCCCTAAACCATAGTCAGAAATCCGCTTTTTGCAAGTTATGGTGGGCGTGCCTAAAACCGGCTGGTTTAGGACGGAACCGGCCGGTTTGATACAAACCGGCCGGTTCCATCCTAAACCGGCTGGTTTTCACTGGTTAGGGCTAAAAATTGGAGAAATTGCCTTTCCAACCGGGTTTTTTGGCCGGTTTAGACCGGCGGCCTTGCTAACCGGCCGGTTAGACCGGTAACCGGTTTTAAAAACACTGGTTCCATCCAAGGCCATGCTGGCCAAGAGTAGGATTTTTTATGGCCTTTGTCCTGTTTGTTAGTGGTCAAAGACAGTGAAACTCATCTTTTGGGTGTGTCAATTTGCCAAGCAATGTTGGAGGGGTCTTGAGGATCATTGTTCAGGGGTGCTTCAGGGTAGTGTTTGCTGATGGTCTGCTTTACTTGGTGATTTTTGCTCTCAGGTTCACACGTAGGTGAAAAAAATCTTAGTATCTATATAATGCATCACTTCCACTACTGGTTGATGAAGGGAAATGCATAGAGTAAGTGAGCAAAGAGCTAGAAGCTAGTGTTGTTTCTGAGTAAAGCTAGAAGCTAGCTCCAGGTTTTAAGAAGGGAACTGAATAGTAAACTTTCTTTTTCATATAAATAGCCACCTAATAATGTAATGCCATATAATTTTACTTTTTCTTTTCATTAATCAAGATAGAATAGAGACAGCTCTGTCCATCTAATGCATTCTTTCATTCTGATGCAGTAGGCATTGAACCTGTTGAACACTGCACCAAATTGATGCCTACCAATAGAGTTACCCCTTATCTTTCTTATTCCTATTTATACATGCTTATTTTCTTTGGCTGGCCCACTGCATTTGCAGGGATTTAGCATTGTTTGAGGATTTCAGCTTTATTTATTTTGCAGAAATTTAGGTATAAGGCCATTTTTCCATGAGGTTAGCTTCTTGCCTTCCTTTTGTTCTATGTGGTGGGATGAGGTATACCATCAGCTTCTAGCTAAAGGATCTCTTTAGATAAAGATGCCTGCTTTTTGGACCCTGATTAATATTATTTCTTTGAGTTCTTGTTGCTCTAAGGAAGAACATATGCTTACCCACTGTATATACCCTTCTGTCCACTTTTGTACAGTTTTTTGTAAAAATCGGATGTATTTTGCAGAAAAAGAAAATAGGGAGCAAATTTTGGGAATAGGCATAGGTATAACTGGCAACTTGGCAAGTGACAATACATCTCCCAAGTCAAGGAGACAAATGCCCACCATGTGTTGTACACATCACTTGTCAATCAACTCACTGATTTCTCCATTAATCATTCCATTGGTGAACTCCATACTATTTTGGACACTCTGAGTATGTGCTATTATAAATCTAATAAAGATAATAGATTTTACAGCATGTGTACGTTTCTGGCATGTCTGTTTTTTATTCTGTCATATTGTGTGAGTGTTCTCATTGCTGTTTGTGTGCACATATCATTTTTTGGATTCTCTCTAGCCATTTGGAAATTTGTATTAATGTTGTGAATCAGGTTCTACCATTACATGGTACTTTATTGAGAGTGAATGGCTGACCTTATTTAAATTTTGCAGGATCTAAGACTGGCCCAAGAGAAAAACAAGGCCCTTGTAGCAGATTTGGAAAAGAGTAAAGCAGATAATGTTAAGCTGTATGAGAAAATTCGTTACATACAAGATTATACAAAGGATTGGCCTCTCTCTCGAGGACAGAGAAAGGTGACCTTGAGGGTATTTCTGATTTACTTTTGTGGTCAAATTCTATTTTCTTATCATTATATTTACATCATAATTTTATGTCATCACATGCAGCGTGCTGATGATGTAGAGAGTGGGTTCAGTTCAGATATAGAATCGAAATACAAGAAGATATATGAAGATGACATAAACCCTTTTGCTGCTTTTTCAAAGAAGGTTGAATTTATATCCCTTCTTATCTTGTTACCTTGAATCAGTGCATTGTCAATTTGTTCTCTCTAGATAATTTTGTTTGGACTTTGCACAGTATGGAAACGCCATCTATATATCTTCTTTCTAAAACTAGACTTTGTAAGTGAGCCCTGACTTCCGGAGATAATGAGTTTTTTAAATAAAACAAGTATTTATGTCAAGTTCTAAAAATTTACAAACTGTCACAGTTGTAACTGTTCTCAGTTAAATATCAGAAGTGTGGGATGTGTTGAGAAATCAATAGGCATATGAAATTAGGGTTGATTTCTCTTTGCATGATAATTACTTGTGAATCTGTTGGCTTCTTTATTATTATTATGTCTTTCTTCTTCATCAAGCAATTATCAAAATAAAACATGAAGATCACCAAGAAACAGAGAACACAATATATAGGCTTCTCCAAGCCAGGGCCAAAACCTGACAAGGGGGGAAACCCAGAAAAGTTATCTCTTACAGAATCAGATCAAAGTGAGACATCCAAGACCCAAGACCAAGACAGTCCTCCACAAATGCCCCAAGTCAGCCCTCCATTCTGCCCATTAATGCGATGATACTGTTCACTTAGAAAGTTCTCAAACTGTTGTCAATGAGCCAAATACACATCTTCAACAGAAGCCTGAACTCTGTCCATTATTCCAACATAATACAGAGATAATACCATAGTCCTTTTTCATCAACAAAGCCTCAGAAATTTGGATATACCAGCCTCAGATTTCGGGCCTGTGTGCCTCAGATCGTGTATCACAGAACTCGGATAGACTAGACTTCTTCTGCTGCAGAAATCGGACTATTTTGCCTCAGAACTTCGGACTATTTCACTTCAGAAGGCCACCGAACTTGATTGCAAAATGATTTAAGATAGATGCCAATATATACTTGTTTCCACAAGCATGTGGAGACAATTTTACATTTTTGACTTAACAGAAATTTCTTTCTTTTGCTTACATAGAGTCCAAATGGACTTTGACCCAATAATATTTTCTTCTTGACTCAAATGATCCTAAGAGCATGAAGAACATGCTTTGACTAGGAAAATCAAAATCAAAATTGCTTTTTCTTTGCTTTTTGCTTTTACATGAAAAATACAATGATACAAGTGCAATGCTTATTATGAAGACTGAACCTAGTTACATTTTCCAACACTCCTTCTTAACTAGGGAGGTATTCATACTTCCACAACGAAGTATAAGGATACCCAAACTGAAATATTCTCATAAGAAGAGTGGGATTGATAAGCCATATTCAAGCATCAACATCATAACCAGCATTGTCAATCTCAAAAATAGCAAGGCCTTGACTAACAAGCTCTAACTCTTCAATAGATTAGAGCACAACACTAGGAGGCATATATATGGACACCAACACCACAGCCGCTGAAGGCACACACCCCATCCAAATGTTCACTAGGTATGTCCTTCTAGGACTATTCTTATCTTGGATTCCCAACTATTCTTATCTTGGATTCCCAATCCTCAAAGAATATCGGTCATCTTTGACTACTTTTATCTTGGATACCCTGTCAGATCCTCAAAGAGTATCGGTTCACGAGACTACTTCCTATCTTGGATTCCCAATTCTCATGGAGTACTGGTCCCAGATGCTTATCCAATACTCCATTCTCCCTATTAGTGCCTTCACTAGACTTACGGTTGTTAGTTTTGGCCTAGTTCATGACACATGGAGAATATGGTGTCCACCATCACTCCCTCTCAACCAAGGAGACATAACCCAAGCTTTAGCTTGTCTCATACTTCATCAGTATATCAGCTACTTGTTCTTCCTTGGAGATATAGTTGTAGCTAAAGGGCTCCTTTCTTGCATTACATCATACATGGGCTTCACCCTGTTGGAAAATTAATAGAGGCAACATTTTTAACTTAACATTTTCCATACATAACGTTTACTTGTGACATTAGATTCTTCTTATTATATTCATGCTTATGTTCTTATCATCAAGTAAATGCCAAACCATAAATATCACAACGATAAAGAGAGACACCAGAAATAGACTCCAAGCCAGGGCAAAACCCCTCCTAGGGGAAAACCCTATGGAACTTTCTCTTCTTATAGAATAATTTCAAAGGAGACTTCCAAGGCCCAAAAATCAAGACCCTTAGCTTCCTTCAAGACACATGATAACCTGCCAAATAACCCAAGACATCTTCGAGAGCAATGATATAGGAATTCTCCATGAAAATAGTCTCTTAGTCATCTTGGACATGAGGTAACCCTAGGTACCTTGTATGATAGATCCATCCACCTTTGCATGCCTTAAAGATCCTCTTTTATACCTTCACTCCTCCTCGAAACCACAAACCACAAACCACAAACCACAAACTCAAATATGCGAGCTTCTTGTCTTGCAAAGGAGGTCAACGTTATGCCTTTATGTAGCCTTTTCATGTGGATTTTCAAGCCTACCCAAGGCTAACTTTAACTGGCAGCCGACTTGATCTTTTGGAGTATCTAGATACTTCTTAAATACAAAATAATATTTTTCTTCTTTGATACATGTGCCCATAAGGGTCTTTTACAATGTAACAATGACCTTTGACTCATGGCAAACCCTATAAGCATACAATGGATGCTTTGACCTATTGACCATTGACCCAAGCATGAAACCCATGCTTTATAAATAATTTTATTTTACAATTTTCTTTCTTCTTTTGATCAATACATAGAGATTACATCATTACATGAGTCAAATTATAATTATGAAGACTAAAACTAGTTACATTCTCCAATACTCCCTCTTAATGAGGGAGGTATTCATAATTGACCAACTGGTACAAGGACAATACTTCCTTTGAAAAGTTCTCATACGAAGAGTCGGATTGATAAGTCATGTTTTAAGCATTAGAATTATGATCAACCAACATTGTCTTTGAGGCCTAACTAGACAAGCTCTACTTCATTCAAGAGCATTATCCTGGGAGGCTTTACGTGTGATACCACACTACCTCTACAAGGCACATACCCCATCTGGATGTTCACAATGTATGTACTTTTTAGGACTATTCTTATCTTGGATTCCTAGCTGTGAATCCTCAAAGAATACAGTCCTCTTTGCCCACTCTTTTTTTGGATACCTGTCGTATTCTCAAGGGGTTTTGGTCCACGAGACTACTTCATATCTTGGATTCCCAATCCTCTAGGAGTACCAATCTTAGATGCTTATCCCATCCTTTGGACACCATTCTTTGCTTATGGCCTGCACTAAGACTTGCAGTTGTTAGTCCTGGTCTAGTGCATGACCCGTAAGGATAAAAATTATCCACGATCACTCCCTCTCAAACAGGGAGGATATCTTGCTCCTATTCAAGGAGACTCCTTTTACTCCCTCTCAAATTTAGAGGAGATTCTAGACTTCCACAAGTTCTCCTACTTGTCTTGCATACAACTAATAGTTCCTCAAAACTTGCATGGCTCCCTCCTCCCTCCGCATCTCATGATACCGAGCATGCTTCCTTTCTTGGTATCACAGGTCACAGAGCCATCTTCTCACAACAAGTTCCAGGTCATCCATTTTGTACATCACTTTCATCTTGTCTTCATTCATGAAGGCATTCTGTCGAGCCTTCCCAGACTTGAAGCTGATCATAGTTTCCTCGAAAGTGATCTTCCTTCTCGTAGTACAAACTTTGACCTTCAGGTTATCTTTTCGCACTGCTACCTTCCAATCCCAAGATGAGCACATCTTGATCTTCATAGTTGCCAGGTATTAGAGATTGAGTTCCTCTCCATATTTTTCAAGTATTTCCATCCACAGAGTTGAATTTGCCTCAACTGTCATCATGAATACCTGCAACATTCCTCCAGGTAGCAAAACAATGTCAACGAGATAACCTATAATAGATATTAACACTAAACTTACCTTACTATGACGACCTTCTCAACAAGGCATCAACTTCCTCATGGTCCATCTCCATACGAGTCTACATTTATGTATCAGAGTGCCCAAGGATCCAACTTGATTACCAAGTTACCACTTTCTTCTAGAGATCATGTTAGATGTTTAAAATATAGATTCTAACGAGAAAGTCTCAATATTCCATTCTTTCCAGAGTAAGTCAACTTCATTTTTCTACGCATCATAATGACTAACTTTTCTTGCAGGATGTATATGATTCCTACCCAAAAGTTATTTCAAATATACATTCCGATTCTTTCATACAATCATCTAGATATTAAACCTTAAATGAATTTGCATTTTATTTTTAAAGAGAAAATGGCTCTCTTTCCTTATGAGGCTGCAACCTGACCAACTGCAATCCATCATCCTTCAAGAGAATTGTCATGATGCTTCTTCAAGAACCTCCGAAGTGATGGTTCTTTATAGGCTCTTAAGGATCCACCTTAGCAAATTGACCGGCTCTAGCATAATGTTAAACAATGAGAGGATGAATCTTATGCAAGTTGATCTCAAACTTTCAAAGACTAGATGATTCTTATAAAGCAATCCAACTAAGTAGATTTTAAATATGCTACTATTACATGATGCCATACCAAATCAAGCAATACAATGATGCATGCTTACTCCTTTAATGAACTTGATAGCATCAATACTTCCAGGGTCCTTACAGTTCCTTCCTTCCATCATGCTCACTAAAGCACAAGCGCTGCTTTGCTTCCTTTATTTTGTACATGCATTATTCATTGACAAGTACAAGCAAGCAGAATATACAATAACTAGAGCATGAAGACAATTATGTCAATCTAAGGTTTTCATGGAATCTTAGAGGATGCATTCTAGGGTTTTTCAAATACAAACCTTAACCAGGACTAGGGATATGATATCATACCCTAGACTTCATTCAATTCCATCCTGTCTATGATTTGCCATACACCTTAGATTACCTACAAACCCTAGAAATCAAGAGTTAGGGTTTCTATGAGGGAACAATCAAATAAGGGTTAGGCTTTTCTCGTGACTAGGGTTTCTAAATGCCAACTAGTGTTTACAAATCCTAGTTACGAACAACCTTCAACAAGGTGAAGACTATAAACCTCTAGAATCAAACATGTCACAAAACCCTAATACATTACATGTTAGACCCTATGTGCATAACACAATTATATGTACCTTATAGACAAGGGCTGCATACCTTAGTCATACATGGTTATTGAAAGTTGCTATGAAGCCTTCTTCACAATCCAAGGTATTGCTACTTCCATTGATGTCATGATCCTTCCAAGAGCAATGCCAAATCAAGATGCTCTTCTTAAGGTGACTAATTGTAGCTCTAGTCCTTCAAGCTCAGTTTCAACACTTCTTCTAGCTCCAATAATTTTATAAAGTTCTTTGACTTAAACAATAGGTTTGGTACCTATTTCAAACTTTAGATCATGGAGCTCCTGAAGGTTTTACTGTGATTGCTTATCTTTATCCTTGAGACTTCGATCCTTCTCCAGCCTCTGTCCTTTTAGCATAGTCACTAAAATACCCCGAGACAATGCTTTTAAAGTGCTTCTGCATCCTACAAATTCACTTTGACTGCTTCCTATATGACCCTTTGGAGTAGGTGCTTCTATGACTTTGGCCCTCAAACTAGGGCTTCATATTTTCACTGTATATGTTTTAAGAATAGGCCCATAGAGTCTTCCATACAGGTCGACCTATTTCCTCTATCAGACGTCTTCTCTTACTAGCTAGAATGACTATTTGTAGCCTACCAACATTTTTATTCATCTTCCCAAAAAATGTGATTACAAGACTTGACTTTCTTTGCAAGATTTTCCTCCTCCCTAATGGGACCTTTGGCCTGGACTAGGCCTTTGCTTTCCCTCATGGATCTTTGAAAAATGATGATAAGGTTGCCTATTTGCCCTCTTCTCCACTTCACAAGACCTGTGTCCTTTTATCCATAGTACTATCCACTGTTATAGAGGTCTTAGCCTCTCTTTCTCATCACAGTGGAGTTATTACAAGGTTGTGGCCCTCTCCCTTCAATCAACGTAAAAAACAAGGCATGCAAACTTCTTCTAGGCCAGATCTGAAACGCTCGGTGGCTCTCAACAAGGTCATCTAGATCTGCAACATTCTCCGATAGCAAAACATAGGCCTTTCGACCTCCCAAATCATGCCTAGAGCTATGCCTGCGACTCCTATGACCTTGACTCAGGGTTCGAATTTGTGGCTATTGGTGCCAAGTTTGGATAAAAAACAGTGAAGAAAACAACCCTATTCTAGGCCTAGAGAATTTCAGCCCTCAAGGAGATTGCAAGTCTTCAAACCACAGTCATCTCTTCAGCTACCAATGTCTTGACCTCAACGTTGATACTATGTTGGAAAATTAATATAGGTAACATTTTTAACTTAACATTTTCCATACATGACGTTTGCTTGTGACATTATATTCTTCTTATTATATTCATGCTTATGTTCTTATCATCAAGTAAATGCCAAACCATAAAGATCACAACCATAAAAAGAGACACCAGAATTAGGCTCCAAGCCAGGGCAAAACCCCTCCAAGGGGAAAACCCTAAAGAACTTTCTCTTCTTATAGAATAATTTCAAAGGAGACTTCCAAGACCGAAAATACAAGAACCTTAGCTTCCTCCAAGACATAAGATAACCTACTAGATAACCCAAGAGATCTTCAAGAACAATAATATAAGAATTCTCCATGAAAGTGGCCTCTTAGTCATCTTGAACCTGAGGTAATCCTAGGTCCCTTCATATAACAAATTTGTCCACCTTCGCATGCCTTAAATATCCTCTTTTATACCTTCGCTCCTCCTCCAAACCGCAAACACAATCTCAGATATGCGAGCTTCTTGTCTTGCAAAGCAGGTCGAAGTTATGCCTTTATATTGCCTTTTCATGTGGCTTTTAAAGCCTACCCAAGGCCGAATTTAATTGGTAGCTAACTTGATCTTTTGGAGTATCTAGATACTTCTCAAATACAAAACAATATTTTTCTTCTTTGATACGTGTACCCATAAGGGTCTTTTACAATGCAGCTAGATAGATCTGAAGGTGCCCTTGAAGCCCTAGATCAGTTTGTTAAGGACTTTGACAGTTGTAAGAAGGGCGGACTTGGAGAAGCTCAGGGCTTGTTCTTTGAAGAGATAAAAGAGCAACCAAGGGAGGAGTTTGACTAGCGCTAAGTTGATTGTTGGAGAAGGACTTTTGACAGTGATAGAGGGCAACCTCCATGCCATAAGTTTGTCTTCATTGGAGCAACACATGAAGTAAATAGTGGGAAGAAGTCCCTAAGTGTTGTGTTCTTGAGGGACTAAGGAGAAATAGGTGGGAAACTAAAGGAGTTGTTCAGAAAAAGAGATGTGAACAACTCACAGAAGTCCCTATGTGTTGATTCATTGATGGACTAATGATTAGGGAGAGGAGAGACAGTTGGTGATCCGTGTTCAATGACCTAAAGGAGTAGGATACATTATTAGAGGCAGATTTGTGTTGTTGTAGATTGGAGCAGAAGGACTAGTAGATGTGTTTAGGGTACTGTTGACACCTAATCCGAAACGGATGAGGTGAAGTCGGACAGTCATCTAGAAGATGAACTGATCCGTTTCTTGTGTATATATAAATAATAGTTGTCTAATGAGAAATAATAAGTTCTGTCTTGCACTCATAAATTGCTGGAGTTACCCTGGCCTGACATGGTATCAGAGCACAGGTCCCAAAATAGGTTGTAACTCCTGCCGTGAGCACTGTGCTGCTCTGTCCTGCGCCCCTCTGTCCTGTCTGTCCTGCGCTGCTCTGCCTCTGCCTGGCCTGAGACTGCCAGAGACTGCGCATTAATTTTTTTATAAACGTTTGTCTGAGCTGCCCCTCTGACAACGCATCTGTGCATCAGTTTTCTTGAGTACACTGACAATGGGGACATCGGCTCCGTGATAATGCAATGGTGTGATGCTCCGATATTTTTTTTCTGTCCCGCGGTGTCCCATATCTCCAATTCTACGTCCACCATCGCCTCCTTCACGAACAGGCTGCGGATCGCCCCTCCACGAATTCATCGTATATGAATCGCAAAACAAGGCTTGTTTTGCCAGATGTGGAGTCGCCCAGAATGACCACCTTACTGCGTTAATATTGAAGCCTGAGGTATCGTTTTTGATGAAACTGCGGTATTGTTTTGGAATGAAACAGTGGTATCGTTTTTAATGAAACTGAGGTATCGTTTTTAATGAAACAGTGGTATCGTTTTTTTTATATAAGCCTGCGTTTAATGCTGCGTTATTTGTAAACTGTGGTAAGAACTGAGTTGCGCAGCGGAAGTGTGGTATCAGAGGGCTTGAAACCGTGAAACCGGATGTTGGTGCGAGCCCACAAGGGTCGATCTCATTGCACATCACGTATAAAGGACTGTAAATATCCAGCATTCATTCCAGATCTCATTGCACATCACGTATAAAGGACTGTAAACATCCAGCGTTCATTCCAGCAATTCATTGCCAGACACTAGTGAGCGCCCTTGGTTTTTGTTGTGATATATTGATATATGTAAAGCAGTGAGCGCCCTTGGTTTTTTGTTGAAGATATTGATATATAAGCAGTGAGCGCCCTTGGTTTTTTGTTGATATATTGATATATGTAAAGCAGTGAGCGCCCTTGGTTTTTTGTTGAGATATTGATATATGTAAGCAGTGAGCACCCTTGGTTTTGTTGAACTGTGATATATATGTGAGCTGTGATATATATATGATATGGAATGTTAAAGGAAAAAAAAATGCATAAGGCTGTCATATAAGGATTTTTTTTTCTCTCTCTCAACAGAAGTGTTTTTGGCAGAGATTTTTTTTTTTACAGAATGCATTCAATCATTTCAATGGTCGGAATAGTTCTCACTGGCAAGGAGAACTATCCTGAATGGTCTCGGATGGTGAAACACACCCTCATCTACAATGAGCTGTGGAAAGGTGTGTGTGTCGGAGAAGAAGACAGAGACCCTGTGCAGCCCACATCAGACAAAGAACTCGCCATTTGGGAAAACAAGAACAGCAAAGCCTTTGCATTGATCGCAGCATCTGTAAATGAAGAAGTAAGTCGTCATATTTCATGCTATTCCACTGCCTTTGAAGCTTTACAAAAGCTGAAAGAACTCTATGATACACATTCTGCACTTGAAGTTGTTCAGCTCATGATTAAACTCTTCACCCTTGAACTGAAAAATAATGATCCTCTTACTCTTGCTTCTGAAATAAAGTCTATAGTGCATGATATTAAATCCACTAAGGTTGAGCTGGATATCTCTCTTATTGCCTTTTTCAAAGCACTCTATCCTACCTACTCTAACTATCTTGAGTCTTTACAAGCAAATGGAAATCTTAAAGATATAACCTTTGACACTCTTGTGAAAAAGTTTGCTGAAAGAGAGAAAGCCTTTGGAAAGAAAACAGTCCCTGAATCTTCTGAAGAGACTGTTTGCCTTGCTCATAAAGAAAAGCAGTCTGCTCAAGATTCTGCAAGAGGAAGAGGTGGACGAAGAGGAAGAGGAAGATACTTCAGAGGCAGGGGGGGCAGACATCCTCAAGCAGAAAAGGCAGATCTGCATTGCATTCGCTGCAAACGAAATGGATCACATGATGCTTCTACATGCAAGCTACCATGGGACAAGGTTGAGCAGAGAAGAAACCAGCAGAAAGGTAAAACTGATGACACAGACAAAGGTAAAGCACCTGAATCCGCTCACTATATTGAGGCACAATGTAACATTGGAGTAAATGAAGATTTGTTTAATGCTTCACTTGCTTCTTCGAAAAATGACTGGTTGCTTGATTCAGGAGCAACCTGTCATATGACTCATAGGAGAGATTTCTTTGAAGATTTCACTAACAATGTTGATGGAGCAGTATACTTTGCAGATCAGTGAAAAATCAAGCCATCAGGGCTTGGCACAATCAGGCTTAAACTGCCTGGTCTTCCAGACTTTCTTCTGGATCATGTTCTATATCTCCCACAGCTGAAGAGAAACTTGCTGTCCCTGGTCCACATTCGCCAGCAAGGTCACTCCATTCACATGTTTGATGGCAAGCTTGAGGTAAGAAAGGCATCTGACCACTCACTTGTCATGAGGGGTATAGAAGAAGAAAGACTCCTTAAACTGCAAGGAACCTCTGCTCATGCACAACATTTTTCATATGTTTCTCATCATGATGAAAGTACACTTCCATCAAGTTTATTATGGCATGCTAGATATGGACATTTAAATTATGATAGTCTCCGCTTGTTGAAGAAAAATGGTGTTGCTGGTTTGCCTACAATTCCTAGAAAACATAAACAATGTGATGCTTGCATTTTAGGAAAGCACAGCAAACAGTCTTTTCATGATTCACATTCAAGAGCACATAGGAAGCTTGAACTTATTCATTCAGATTTATGTGGTCCAATGCCTGTTTCTTCTGCAAATGGAAATAAATATATCATGACATTTATTGATGATTACACCAGAATGTGTTGGGTTTACTTATTGAAGAACAAATCTGATGCTTTTCAAACATTCAAGAATTTTCATAAGTGGATTGAAAATGATGCACAATCTCATATTGGGTCTATTCGCACTTATAATGGAAAAGAATATACATCAAATGAATTTGAACACTATCTTCGCCAACATGGGATTAAACATCAAACAACTGTGCCTTATAATCCTCAATAGAATGGTGTAGCTGAAAGAATGAACAGAACAATTTTGAATATGGTACGATCCATGCTTTTCTTCAAAAATGTAAAGACAATGTTTTGGGCTGATGCTGTTCTATGTGCTGCATATATAAAGAATAGATGTCCATCTAGTGCTATAAGAAACAAGACTCCTTATGAATTGTGGTATGGACATGTTCCTTCGGTAAAACATCTCAGGATATTTGGTTCCACCTGTTATGCTTTAATACCAAAGGTACATAGAAACAAACTTGGTGCTAGAAGTCGTAAGTGTATCTTCCTGGGGTATTCAAACACATCTAAAGCATACCGCCTTTATGATGAAGTAAATAAAAAGTTTGTTTTATCTAGAGATGTCATTTTTCTTGAATCATCCAAATCTGACAGTGTTGTTGAGCGGCAACTTGATCACTTGGATAGATTCACAAAACCAAAATCATTTCAAGAGTTTGATAATCAGATTCCACATCTTGAAGGGGGGATTCCTATACTAGATCAACATGTGGAATCTTCTTCTGAAGAACAATCTCCCCTGCATGACACTCCAACAACGGATGATCCTTTAAGTGATGTAATTGATAGAATTGGGAGACTCAATCTTGATTCAGACCCAACTCCATCAACAGAACAGCCTGGACCATCTCAGAAAGGTCCCCCAAAGTGGCTGACAAAGACACTTGAAAGTGTTCATCCTGATGAAATTGGAAAAACAGGAACCAGAAATTCAAACCGACAAGATGGAGGTGATGTAGATAACTCTAATTCACCTGTTGATATGGATGTTACTTATGATTGTGAATTGAACTTGTCTACAGATTTTGAACCAACTTCCTTCAAAGAAGCTGCTTCTCATGATGAATGGAAAGAAGCGATGCAGAAGGAGTATGATGCCCTCATAAAGAATGGCACTTGGAAGCTGGTTGATCCTCCATTTGGAACCAAACCAATTGGCTGCAAGTGGGTCTACAAGAACAAGTACAAAGCTGATGGCTCACTTGACAAGCACAAAGCTAGGCTTGTGGCAAAAGGTTTTGCACAGAAGGAAGGGGTCGATTATGAGGAAACTTTTGCTCCCACAGCAAAATGGGCCACCATCCGGACACTCTTTGCACTAGCTGCTCAGAACGGTTGGAAAGTCCATCAAATGGATGTAAAAACTGCATTCTTGAATGGAGATCTAAAAGAGAATGTTTTTATGTCCCAGCCTGAAGGATTTGCTGTGAAAGGACATGAACACAAAGTATGCAAACTTGTGAAGTCCTTGTATGGCCTCAAACAAGCACCACGAGCCTGGTATGAAAAACTAATTGAGCATCTTCTGAAACTCAACTTCAAACATTTTGATCTTGATGATGCAACTTTATTTGTCAAGAAAGTTGGCAAAACAGTTGTATATCTTGTGGTATATGTAGATGATCTTTTAATGACAGGGAACAATGAAAGCTATATTGCATCCATAAAGAAAGAATTAGGAAAATTTTTTGAAATGACTGATTTGGGCTATGTTCATTACTATCTTGGCATTGAAGTAACCCAACATCCAAAGTCCATATTTCTTTCTCAAAAGAAATACATTGGAGATTTGTTATACAGATTTGGCATGACAGAGTGCAATCCCCTTTCTACTCCAATGGAACAAAACTTGAAGCTCACATCTACTGAAGGAAAGGAATTTGAGGATGCAACAAGGTATAGACAGCTTGTAGGAAGTCTCATCTACCTCACTACTACCAGACCAGACATTTCATTTGCTGTTGGAATCCTCTCCAGGTTTATGCAAAAGCCTTGTGAGGGACATTGGTCTGCTGCAAAAAGAGTTCTAAGGTACTTGAAGGGAACTCAAGACCTTGGAATCAAGTATACACAGGTGGACGACTTCAACTTGATTGGATACTCTGATTCAGACTTTGATGGAGACAAAGAAACTGGGGTATCTACTTCAGGATATGCTATGAGTCTTGGATCAGGAGCTGTCTCCTGGAGATCACGCAAACAATCAGTACCAGCAGATTCCACAACAGAAGCAGAATACGTGGCAGCAGCTGAAGCAACGAAAAAAATTGTGTGGCTCAGGAAAATTCTTGAAGATTTGCAAGTAAAACAAACACAATCTATTCCACTCATGATTGATAACACATCTGCAATAAAGTTGGCCAAGAATCCAAAGTTCCATGATCGTACTAAGCACATCAATACTAAATATCATCTGATCCGACATCATGTTGAGGCCAAAACAATCCATCTCCGTCATTGTTCCACAAACGAACAAATTGCAGACATCTTCACCAAAGCGCTTGGAAGAGAAAAGCTTGAAAGATTCAGAACGATGCTTGGACTCACCAACATCCCTTCAGATTAAGGGGGGGAATGTTGACACCTAATCCGAAACGGATGAGGTGAAGCCGGACAGTCATCTAGAAGATGAACTGATCCGTTTCTTGTGTATATATAAATAATAGTTGTCTAATGAGAAATAATAAGTTCTGTCTTGCACTCATAAATTGCTGGAGTTACCCTGGCCTGACAGGTACGACCAAGTGGAGCAGTGAAGGGCACTACATCAGCTAGTAGGTCAGTTGGTATCATGTTCAGGTTAGATTGGTGGTCATAGTTGTTGACACCAAACCCTAGTTTGTATTCTTGTATCAGTGATTGTATGAGGGCCACGATACCTAGTACGAGAGCCCTTGATATTTGTATTATAGATTGATAATATAACGAAATTGGGTCGTTGAAAAATTGTAAGAAAGTTGTCTATTTGTGCACTAGCTGATTAACTATTGTATTTATTCCATTGTGCAAAGTAGTTTGTTGTGGTGTTTGAGTTGGTTGTGTCAGAGTCTAAGACCCTAACCTAGATCCTCCGGCGTTGTGGAAAAACAACATGGTATCAAAGAAACTTTGAATGGCTAGTGAATCAAAGTGTGCACAACAAGTACAACTCAAGAGGGAGTTGGTTACAATGTTGTTGAAGGACTAAAAGCAATGTCAAGGTTGTCAGTTGGTCTGCGATATGAGGACAGGTTGGAAGGGTTGTTTAACTATAGTCCTTGGAAGGAAAGGATCAAGTTGGTTCTAATGGTGAACATGATTTGGGACTTTGCCGAAAAAGAGATTAAGAAGCCGACTGACCCTAAGGAGTTGGAAGTGTACCAAGAGATGGGTACGAAGGCCAAGTTAATCATCCTAGATGGTGTCAAGAATCCGTTGATACCTCATCTTTCAGGGAAGAGCAATGCCCATGAGATGTGGAAAGCTCTTCAACATTTGTTCCAAAATAAGAACGAGAATTCGTTGTTGGTATTGCAGGATAAGTTGAAGTCCACCAAGATAATACATGGTGAATGAGTGACTTCATATCTGATGAGATTGTCTCAGGTTTGAGATGAGATTACCGCCATCGGAGAGACTATTACAGATTCTAAGATGGTAAGGATTACCTTGAAGGGGTTTACTCTAGAGTGGAAGTCGTTCGTGAAAGGAATCATTGCCAGAGAGAAGCTACCAAACTGGAACAAGTTGTGGGATGACTTCATTTAGGAAGAATTGCAACACAAGGAGCTTCATCCGAAGAAGAAGGCTTTTGATGATGATGTGGCTCTTGCAGCAAGGATGGAAGGAAAGCAAAGGAAGGACTTGAGTAAGTTGAAGTGTTTCAATTGTGGCGAGTATGGTCAATATTCGACGAAGTGTCCAAAGAAGAAGCAGGAAGATAATGAGAAGAAGGGGAAGGAGGTTGTAGGTGTCGCCACTTCTACTAAGATAGATGATACCTCCAAGAGGTTAGAGAGCGAGGATTTTTCTCTAATTTCTCATTTCTCTGAGGGTGTCATCGACAAAACTGCGTGGTAAATGCACAGTGGTGCATCAAAGCATATGACAAGTTCGCGTGATGTGTTCGAGACTCTAGCTGAGTGCGATGTAAGCTGCACATGGTGGTGGGCAACAAGAGTCAGAAGGCGATCAGAAGATCATGTATCATTCCATTCAGAATGGAGTTAAGTTAGTTGATGCGAGTTCAGGATGTATTGTATATACCAGAGCTCAGATATAACGTATTGTTTGTCTCAGTGATCAAGCAAAAGGGGTTTGACGTGATTTTCTAGGATGGGAAAGCGAAGCTCAAGCCCAAAGGCTTTAGCTCTGTTGGAGTGGTCATTGGAGTTATGGAGCATGGTCTATATCAACTAATGGGCAAGCCTATATATCATGAGAAGCAGAAGCAGGAGAAGGTCTAGGTTCCAAAGGTTCAGAGGGAGCCGAGTTCTGGCAGAGGATTTTAGAGGGATAATGTGCAGCCCAAGAAAAGTGTGTGGTCAATGGGGAGCAAGGGTGCTTCTACAGCTGGCAAGAAGGAACCATGGGAAGGTCTGCAAGAGTTTCAGAAGAAGAATAAGCAGGAGGCTTCTCGTGGCAGTGATACTTCTGAGAAGGGTGTAGTTCATGCTACAGGGTATGCTGGAGTGGTTAGTGCCAATAGTTGGGGTAGTATCGCAGTAGTGACAGTAATGATGAGTTACTTCCTAGTCTTGGAAGTACCTCCCTCGCTAAGAGGGAGTGTTTTGATTGGTAACTTGGGAGGTACTCCAAACCCTAGGGTACAAGGTTATGGAGGAATTGGCCCCAGAAAAAGGATTTGTGGGCTAACTTCTAAGTACCTAAGGTGGGGGCTTTGCACCCAAGCTTGTGGGTGTGAAACCATGCATAGATTTGATGACTTGGCACTTGGAGATGATAGAGCACCCTTAAAGGAGCAAGGGGTTGCTTAAAGCGACAAGGGAGCCCTTGTTGTTTGAGAGAAATTAACTTTTATGTGTTATAAGTGGGCTAATTATCTTAGAATTCAAGTCAGCCATGACTTGAGGAGACCCTTTGGAAGCGCTAGACATTAGCCTAAGAGAAGCATATAAAAAGAGACGAGGAGTCTTATTCTCACATCCTAGGAGCACATCATAAGATATACCTCTAAGGTGGTCACAGATCAGAAAGAGCTCAAGTGAAGGATAGAAGCGATTGTTTTGTGACTTCTTGAGACTATTTTGAGGGTCGAGTTTGATAGGCAGCAGGTTGAGGGCTAAGAGGAGAATCATGGGCAGATTTTGTGCATGTTTGTGAGGTATTTCTTCTTTTTCTCAGGCCGCATACTCTTTGTGGGATTGCAGGTGGTAGGGTTTTGTCTTAGGGAGGGTTGAGAGGCCTAGGAGGAGTCTAATCTCTAGGCCGCATGCTCATAAATACCAACGCAGGAGATAAGGCTTGAATCTGAAGGAAAATGTAGGTATAAGGGTGTTTTTGTAGCAGAAAATTCTACAAAAGTGCTTAGAGAATTCGGCCAAATTAATCTTGGGTTGTCCACCACAAACCAGAAGAACCCAAAAAGGGTTTTGGCAAATTCTATCGACCACTCGGAACCCAAAATTTCAGTTCACTACTCCCCACTGGTTTCCAAATAATTATGTTGTTTTGGGCACCAAAAGTCCCCCAAAAATTTTGCAAAATTAGGAACCAACTCGTTGACCCTTGACCAACAAAATCCATAAATGTTTTGGGCTAATTCCAACCTCTCGAAATTACCCAAAATTGGTGCTATGCTCTCCTTGGCAGAAACTGCGTCCCCAGTGGCTCTATCTGCTGCAAACTCTCCTTATTTCTCCTCAATCTGCAATAGGAATGATATAGGAAATTTTCCCAGATGTAGGGGAGAGGTTTCACATCAAATCCCGACACAAGATAGCTAAACCCAGCTCCACAAAAATGCTATCTAGTGACCCCCTGCGCAGGCCCTAGGAAGATAAATTCGTTCCCCTCAATAGCAGTCACCTCCAGCTCCAAAACTTTCCATAAAGGCTAGACTCCCCCTTAAGCAACTCCACTAATTTTCTCCCAGCAAAACACCCTTGGAAACTAGCTGAAATGAGTGGTACGATTTCTCTACTACGTCCTCCCTGGAGTACGAATTGGCTGAAGGAATCTGCTGAAATGTGCTACAATACTCCACAAACCCTCTCACCAAAGTATCAATAGCTTGCCTCCCTAGGGTGGCACTCGAAGTTCACTGAAAGAAGGGTGAGTTCTCCTCTTGGAGAACTTTGTGCTAAGAAACACTTGTGACCCAACGAAACAACTTGGAGAACTCTGTGCTAAGCAGCACTTGTGACCCAACGAAGTAGCTTGAGCAACAAAGGAAATAGATGAGTGAACAAAAAACCCCAATAGCTTCTATGCTCCTATTTATAATTTTTTTCTTGCCTCATGTGGGTCCCTCCATCCAATATTTCGACCTCCTTCCCTTAGCAATTCGATTTTCTCTCAAGTGGTGCGTATTTCTTGTAGGTGTGACCCCCACATTCCCCTAGCAAAATAATTTTCTATTTCTCTTAACTCCCATACCCTAAAAATGTCTCCAATGCTCAAGTTACAAAATTGTGCTATGCTTAACACCTCCCCAATAAACTCCATTAACTCCCTTAGATGAAAAATCAAAATTGGAGACATTACATAGGACACTTTTCTCTCAAGGATTTTTGGAAAATGACATTCCCAATGTTCCTATTCTAAAAAATGCTCCCACTATGTGCAACCTTGCTCCTAATAGAAGGAAACAAATTGGTAATCTTTGAGTATGTGTCCTACAACAATGACTTTTATCCTCTTAGGACTTCTTGATGTGGCAAGGTTTGGAGCCCAAGTGGTGCTGACCAGGGAGCAGTGTTGAACAGTCCTAGTGTTTTACAATTGAGGGTCCGCACTACGCTTGATGACCTATTGTCCCAGAACAGAGGAAAGAATTCACCACTGAATGAAGTATCTGAAGAATGTTTTTAAATATCATAATAGATGTTACATCTAAAGATTAAATGCTCCTCAGTGTCTACCTCAATCAAAGAGAAAAAATTACAGATATGTTTTTCCCTGGGAAGATGGTGATATGTCTGAACACTCAACTAAAACAAGCATGCCCAATGTTGGCCAAGAGGAAAGTGAGGCCGATGTAGTAGATGGAATTAAAGATAGCATTGTTGAATAATAAACCAATAAGAGGTTTGGAGGAAGTGCCTGAAATAAGGCCAACTTTGGAGTCAGAGGCTCGGTGGTTCAATGCAAAAAAACTTGGTGAAGCTCCTGTAAATATCTCACATGATCACACGATTCATTTCCTCTTTTATAGGGAGGATTTGGGAAGGATCATCAAGGGAGATCGAGTAGGGAAAATTGATCAATCAAAATACCTATTGACCCAAGAAATGACGATGCCTTAGAGAACCGACAAGGAAGTTGACCTGACTGGTCAAGGGATGCAAGTCTTGGAAAGAGAACACCAAATAGAGGTACCTCTCATTTAAGAACTACTTTTCATGTTTCAGCTTTGACTGTTTGTTAGCATGCAATGGTTAATGCTCTGATTAGAAAGGCCCCACTTGGAGCACATGCCTTATTATTGTCAAGGTACCTATTCATAGCATTGGATAAGATTTTAGAATTTAAAATGAGTTTTGATCTCTAATTCGATTGTTGTACACAAATAACCTCCAAAGAGCAGTATGATTGAATGGCATTGAATTCCTTCTTACATTTGAGCAGGTCTCAAATTATATATTCTTACATTCCTCCAACTTTGAGTCATAGAAATCCTATAATTTTAAATAAAATTTATCTTTTTAATAAGTTATTAATCAACCAAAACAAATAAATTTATAAAAAAGTATATTAACTATATATCATAATTAAATAAATCTAATTAAACTTAAGCAAAATTCATTTTTACTTGTTATTATAAACATTATATTTACATAATCCATTTAGCATATAATGAACAAACATATTTATATAAATATTTGCATCAACATCTTTTCCACTTAACCAACATTTAGGGGAAAAAGAAAATTTTTATTTTTTTTAAATGGCTTCATATAAAATATTATTGGTGTATATTTTATCATTGTTATTGATGAAGCGATGTCAGTACAATAATCTTCATTTAACTAGATATAATTGATTTATTTTATGCTTTCACTCTTCATTTCTTAATTTTGGACCATCACATAGGACTGGTGATCCACAAACTATGTTTGTAAGGATATAGTTTTCATCTCCAAACATGTTTGTTTGACTTTGGGATGGTTAGAACCTATGTGACAAGGTTCACCGAAATTTGGCCTTACGGTTCGAAATTTGGCGAACCTAAAGAAATTTTGAGGTTTGGTGAACCCCATCAAACCTCATGGTCATTGATTAAGTCCACAACTAGAGCTCATAACTGTTATGTAAAAATTAGTTAATCTGCAATCATTAATTAGGCAAGGGCATGATCAAAGAACATGCCCATTCATCAAGAGGCACCCAAGGCTATATTTAAGCCAGGGACCTCCTGCATTGTAAATCATCATTCAATTCATTAATAAATTATATATATATTTACTCCGTAAAAATTAGAGTTTCCACTCCATTTGGTATCAAAGCCACCACTGTCTTGCATCCGCTACTCGTACAGTCCGCGTCCATCGCTACCTATTCCCTGTCACTACCTATTCTTGTCAGTGTCCATCGCTTTCGTCCATTCGTTCTGTCCTTCGCCATAATCCTTCTCTGCCTGTCTTCCCTATCTCCGCGTTTCGACCAACATCAAACCATTGAACCATGTTCCCTGTATTCAAGCATCAAACCGTTCTTATTTGCCTGTCTTCCATCGTGTTGTCTCTTTAGCTGTGTTGTCTTTCGACAACAGATAATTCGCCACGAGTCCGTCGTTAATTTTGAGCTGATGCCGCCCTTACACCTCCCGGCAACTGACAGTGAACTAGTCACTTCCGTCTGTTCGGGTCCGTTCACGGCTATGCAATTATATGAATCATATAATTATAATAATAGTAATTAGTAATTATAAATTATAATTATATATATATATATATATATATATAATCTAGAAAAAACTAGGTTCAAGTTAAGGAAAAAGTTAAAGCTGGACAAATATACACCACCGCTGACATGTTCAATGTCATCGTCTATGACAATGGTTGATTTTAGTAAACAATTGATTGATCTGGAGAATAAATTTATCAGTCATTCTAATGAAATCAAGGAGCTCCAGGATACAACAAAGAGAATAGAGAGTCAACTCGAGCAGAACCATAATGAAGTTAAAAATGATCACGCAATTCTTTCAAATACGGTGAATCTAAACCATAGTCAAGCAATGGTGATGTTGACCTGTATTTGTGACAAGTTGAAGATTACACCTGATCAATTACCCAAGAATAATGAAGCTACTCAACATCTCAATTCTCTGGATTCTTCAAACTCATCAGAATCACATGAAAAACCTAAGTCTCCAAAAGCATCGTACATACCCCATCAACAAAATAGTAACACGAATTTTCAAAATATGCAGCTTTGGAATCAATTCTCAAATATGCAGCTTGCTAATCAATACCCTCTCTTTACTCCAACGGTGACGACATATCAACGAAGAGCAAACCTTGAACTCTCCAAATTTGACGGTAATGAGAAGTGCAGTGTTGCATGGTTCAATAAAGCAGAAGAATATTTTGAAATTTATGGTATTGACAATGATGATGAAAAGACCAAGCATGCATCCATGCAAATGGAAGGCGAAGCATATAACTGGTATATGTGGTGGGAAAAGACCAATGTTCCACCAAGACTCTGGTGCGGGGAGACGCGGGTGCAGGGAGACGCACAGGGGGGACGTGTGGGAGTACCCTCAAATTTTAGGGAAATTTCAGGGGTGTGGGGAGTCGTCGAGGTATATATATATATATATATATATATATATATATAATTCAAGTTCATATTCATTGTTCACTGTCCAATAATGAAAGCATAAAAATATTAAATAGACAATTGAAATTTGAATCATTGATCCATCCTCATCATTCATTTTGATACATACATCATTCATATGACATACTCAAGTGACAAGTCTCATTATTGAATTAATTATTATTCATACATACCATGAGATTCGAAAAGCAAAAATAAAAATCAATAATAAAATATTCAAATACATTGATCGATATCATTCAACATTCAATGGTTCATCATTCTACAATCTACATTGATTTAAAAACTAAATTCATCATTCATCATTCTAGAATCTAAATTGAAAGCAAAACATACTAGTATATTTTCAAAGTTTGAACACTAAATCTATATAACTCAAAGTTTCAAAGTTCAAACTCAAAAATAGTTAAGAGTGAAATGGAAATGACTTTGGGTTGAAATGAAATGAGCTTTTAACTTTAAGTTTTAGTTATTTAGTTTTAATTTTAATTTTTTCTTTAGACTTTTAAGTTTTAGTTATTTAGTTTTAATTTTAGTTTAAAAAAAAATTAATGGTTTTGATTTTTGAATTTTTGATTTTGAATTTTGAATTTTTAAGTCTTATTAGACAAATTTAAAGGGGGACGCCCAGGGGCACCCTTTTTGGGGAGTCTAGACTCCCACACTGAAGGGGGACGCCCAGAAGCACCCTTTTTGGGGAGTCTAGACTCCCACACTGGGGAAACGCACCCCATTGCGTCTCCCCAAGACTCCCCAAAAAGGGTGCGTGGGGAAACGCACCCCCAAGAGACTCCCCGTCCCGGGTGCGAGGGGTGCGCGCACCTGACCCTGGGGGACGCGTCCCCGTGGAACAGTGGAAAAGACGACACTTGCTATCAGTTGGAGGAAATTCAAAAATGCATTCTTTAAAAGGTTCCAAGGTGTCAAGGAAGAAGAGTTCTTCTCGGCACTCACCAGACTGCAACAAAAAGGAAATGTGGACAAATATTCACGAGAATGGGAAACTTTAGCTACATGAGTACTAGGATTATCATAAACTCGTCTCATTGAATCATACACCACGGGACTTAAACCCCATCTCCAGACTGAGCTTGACCTTCATGACATCACTTCTATAGAAGTAGCCAAACGAAAGGCAAAAGTTGTTGAAAAGAAGCACGAAAAGATGCAGTGGCCGAAAGTTGAAAGAGTATATTCGAGACGAATATTTCCCCAAGCTGCCAACACGGATAACACAAAATATGTTCCACCACATCTTCGTGAAGGAGACAAAAGTAACTTGGAAATGCAAAGAATGAAAGAGGGAAAGTGTAGATGTTGTGGCAAAAAATGGGACCCTAAACATAGATGTGTTAAAAGGAAAAGAGACCAAGAACCTATATAAATGTGAAACAACTAATGATTCAGACAGTGATGAATCAGATGTAGAAGAAATTGAAGATTCTCCAGAAGTCTCCCCAGAACTAGATAACGAGAATATTTTGCAAGTGTCATTATCGGCCATGACAAGTATATCGCAGCCCCATACATTAAAGTTAAAAGGACATATCAAGAAAAGCAATGTAATGGTTCTGATCGATACTGGTAGCACCCACAACTTTTTGGACTCCACTATGGCGAAAAGGCTCAACATCTTCACGTTCCCTATGCCCAACATGAAAGTTTGGTAGTTGATGGTAAGAAAATCGAAAAGGTAGGGAAATGCCATAAATTCAAATTATAGGTTCAAGACTATAATCTGGAATCTTCGTTCTACATTGTACCATTAGGAGCAATGGATGTGGTCCTAGGTATCCAATGGCTTCAAACCCTAGGTACTTACTCTGCCAACCATCAAAAACAATTTATAAAATCTAAATGGGAAGGGCATAAGTACACGTTATATGGGTTCCGCCCCCTGAGAATCAAATTGTATCATCATCCCAGATGATGAAAATGATTCGAAAGGGAGCACCAGCTTATTTAGTACAATGTCATCAATTAGAAATGTTAACTTCAAATCTGGTCAACGAAGAAGCACCAAAGGTTCAAGAGCTAATTCAAAAGCACGAAAAAGTATTCCAAGATCTTCCAATGAAGTTGCCGCCTAAAAGAGAAATCAAGCATACAATCGAAGTCAAATTAGGATCAAATCCCATTAACATCAAGCCGTATCAATATGCACATCATCAAAAAACTGAAATTGAAAGATTAGTCGAGGATCTTTTAAAATGTGGCATTATCACAAAAAGTAAAAGTCTGTCGCTGCTTCAGTTGTATTAGTTCAAAATAAAGATGGATTGTTCAGATTATGCGTTGATTATCGAGGACTAAACAAAATAAGAATTAAAAACAAGTTTCCAATCCCTTTTATCGATGAAATGTTGGATGAACTACATGGCGCTAAATACTTTTCAAAATTGGACTTAAGGTCGAGGCATTACCAAATCAGAATAAGGTTGGAAAGCATAGAAAAAACTGCGTTCCGAACACATGAAGGTCATTACGAGTTTAAGGTAGTTCCTTTTGGTTTAACCAACGCACCAGTAACATTCCAAGCTACTATGAATGAGTTATTCCACCCATATCTAAGGAAGTTTGTGTTAGTATTCTTTGATGGCATTCTAATTTATAGTAAAACATGGAAGGAGCACCTACAACATTTGGAGCAAGTTCTTATGGTATTAGAGAAATATTAGTTTTATTTCATGAAGTCCAAATGCACTTTTGAGATGGAAGTAGAGTATCTCGGGCATATAATATCCAAGGAAGGAGTAAGAGTGGATCCTAATAAGATCAAGGCTATAAGAGAATGGCCCAAACCAATTAATATGTCCAATCTAAGAGGATTCTTAGGATTGATCGGGTATTATCGAAGATTTATTAAAAACTATGCCCATATAACTCATTTCGATGGTATGATGAAGCATAAAAGTGTTTTGAAAACTTGAAGGAAGTTATGTCTAATGCCCTTGTATTCGCAACTCTAGATTTCACAAAACCTTTTGTAATTGAGTGTGATGCTTCAGGTTTTTGTATAGGAGCAATATTAATGCAAGATGGTCATCCAAGAGCTTTCGAAAGCAGGAAACTCAATAAGCGAGAATGTCTTAAATCTACATACAAAGAAATGCTCGCTATTATGCGTGCACTAGCCAAGTGGAGGCAATATCTTTTGGGAAGTAAGTTCTCCATACGAATGGACCATAACAATCTCCAGTACCTCCTCCAACAAGAAACGCTCTCTGAAGAATAACCAAAGTGGATTGAAAAAATTGCTGCTTTTGACATGGAGATATTACATAAAAGGGGAAAGGACAATATAGTGGCAGATGCTCTGTCTAGGAAAGACGAAGAACCATCATTACTTGCAGTTTTGGTTGTTGTTCTAGAATGGCTTAAAGAGATTGGAAGTGAATATGCAAAATATATAGAAGCAAGTGCTATAATCAATAACCTTCCTCACAATTCAAAATTTGAATGGAAATGGTACATGGGAAGACTTTATCTAAATTCAAATTCCAAGTTTAAAGCTAAGATTCTCAAGGAGTCACATGATTCACTGTTAGCTGGACATGTAGGGTTCTTTAAAACCTACTATAATGCACGCTAGATATTCTTTTGGAAGGGAATGAGTAGTTATATTAAGAAATATGTAGCAAAATGCGATAAATGTTAGAGAAATAAAAATGAAAGTATTATGACACCTGGACTACTTCATATTTTAAATATCCCAAATCAGAAATGGGAAGAAATATCAATGGACTTTATCGAAGGTTTATCGGTGTCTGATGGTAAGGATAAAATTCTTGTAGTCGACAAACTCACCAAGTATGCTCACTTTATTAGAATGAGGAAATTAGATTCAACAAAACAAATCACTGAGATATTTTGCAAAAATGTTTACAAATTATATGGATTTTCCAAGGTCATTGTGATCGATAGAGATGCCAAATTTTTCAATCATATAGGAACCTACCTCAACATGAGTTCAGCCTACCATCCTCAAATAGATGGCAAAATAGAGGTTGTCAACAAGTGTTTAGAAGCCTACCTACGTTGTTATGACAAAGAAAAAACAAAATAAGTGGGTTTAGTGGCTACATCTCGCTGAATGGTGGTACAATTCTACTTAGCACACGTTAGCGAAAATGACTCCATTTCAAGCTTTCTACGAGTACGAACCTCTGAAATGGAAGGACCTTGCTATCATTAAGACAAAACTACCAGTTGTTAAAAACTAGTTAGAAGCAATGTTGCAGTAATCATTATTGGGATATTATCGGCGAGGGGAAAAATTCAGAAAAAAATCGTAAAAATCGGGAAAAAATCAGTAAAAATCAGGAAAAAATCATAACATACAAAAATATTCATTTTTTTTCAATTTTTTTAATATCTAAAGCATCTACAACATAAAATAAATACATTGACACATAAATATGATAAAAGAACTAATATATAAGATGTGTAATAGCATTTCTAGTGCTACATCACACATAACAGTGAATCATGTCCTGAATAGTAAGTCCTGACTCATGACTCCCAACTCAGCCTCAAAATATCAACAAAAAATATAATAATTTATCTCATGAGTCATAATGTCATATACAATGAAATGAACCAAATAACTAAAGTTTAATACTACTGATTTCCTCTACCCCTCTTGCGAGAAAATGCAATAGCTTTCCCTTTCCCTCTAGATGTAGATGCTGGTGGAGTTGGCAGTGGACTCTGCTGTGCTCTAGAAGCTGAAGAACTAGGAGCTATAGGAGGTAGACCACGTCCTCTACTGGTGGCAAGGGTAGCCCGAGTAGGTGGTGTCACCTCCTCCTCCTGTTGCTCCGCCTCTTCCTCCTCTTCCACTACCTCCTTCTCTAGCCAATCACCGACAGACTCCATGAGAGGCCTCTTGGCCTCAACTCTCCATGCAGCAGTGGTGTCAATCCCATCCAATGAGATGGCCTCCATATCAAGTATCCTCTCAAGTTGCTTCACCCACAATCGAAGATTGTAGTAGACGTAGACCATGTCATTAAGTCGCTGGGACTCGAACCTGTACAAAGATCATGAAATAATAATTATAAAAAAAATATTGTTTAATGAATTCAAAAAAGTATTTGGAAATTTGCAATATTTTAAGTGTTAACCTGTTGCGATTCTTGTTGTGTATTTTTTCAAATACACTCCAGTTGCACTCGTATCCTAAGGAGCTACATGTTTGGCTGAGGATTCGAATGGCAAGCTTTTCCAAAAGGGGTACCTTGGCACCATACATTCTCCACCATGCATCTACAACAAAATTACAAATAAAATTTTAAATAAACATAAGAAAAAAATGAAATTTAAAAGTTGAAGCAAAGTATGAAGTTATGAACTTGAAGAGACAATGAAATTTGAAACAAACTAAAAAATACTTGGCATTTTAGTCATCCTATGAGTCACAGCCATGTCAAAACCAAATGTGCCACGTGCCATCCTGTATGTCTCAATTTCTTTGGAGATTTCTGTACGTTCTGTTGAAGATCGCACCATCCTCTGAACACAGGTTAAGAATCCATCCATGATCTCAGCATCAAATATGAACCCACATGGATAAGAAAATGCGGGGTTCAAGTAGATCCCTACAGCATGAATGGGACGATGGAGTGTGTTGTTCCATCGTTCATCAATCACTTCCCATAGGAGGAGTTGTCTCTGAAACCCCTCATCTTCCTTATCGTCATAGTAGGCCGGAATGGATTCTTTCGCCCTGTCCATGGCCTCATACAAATAGCCCATTGTGGGCTTCTCACCATTAACTAATCGAAGAACCTTTACTAAAGGTTCAGTAACAGTGCACACCTCCTACACTCCTGCCCAGAAGTCTTCCTGATATGAAACTAGTCTGCATATGGCTTCTCCCTCTGGTTTGCGGCTCATTGTCAAAGAACGCCACTGCTCTGAAAGAAACATTCTCTTCACATTCTACATAGAATTCAAGAGAGATTGAAGAGATATGAAACTGGTGGCAAACCATGTAATGGTGGGGCGCACCAACTCTTTGTTGTTGGTGAATTTTCTCATCAAGCTAAGCACAGATGTATGATTATATAGAAATTTTGTAATGCTTTTTGATGACTCAACAATATCTTTGACAAAGTAAATTTTCCCTATGTCCTCCAACATCAAATCAATACAATGTGCAGCATGAGGTGTCCAAAATAAAGTAGGATGCCTCTCCATAAGCATCCTGCCAACAACAACATAATTTGCAGCATTGTCCGTTATGACTTGGACAACATGTTCTGCACCCACCTCCAAAATAAAGACATCCAACAAATCACATAAAGTTTTTGCATCTTTGATATGTGAAGATGCATCAACGGATTTCATAAACATTGTCCCCTTGGGACAACTAACCAAGAAGTTTATAAGGGTTCTCCCCTTTTGGTCGGTCCAACCATCTGACATCACAGTGCACCCTGTTTGTGCCCATGATGCCCTATACTCCTCCAATCTTTTGGTGCAGTCAACCTTTTCATTTTGAAGAATTCGGCCTCTAAAGTCATCATAAGAAGGGATTTTGTACGCTGACCCAACAGTTGCAATAGCATCAACCACAGGTTGGAAAAATGGATTATTTCTTGCAACGCTGAAAGGAATATCACTCCAAAGGAAAAAATTGGCCAACAACTTGTCAACTTGTTCTTTCTCAGTTTTTTTAAGCATTGAAGTGATAGATGGTTGTGAACTAGGCGTGGTTCTAGGAACAAAAAATGATGAGGTAACTACTAGGTTGGTTGTAGATATTGATGCTGAAGTAGAACCAGTGCCACTTCCTTGTTCACCTGAGCCTAACACAGTCTTTGTTAGTTGCTTCTTCATTTCTGCTTTAGCCTCTCTATTGTGCTCTAAATTTTCCAATGATCTCATGGCTTTTCAGATGATTTACGGATTTGTATTTTTGTAAGACCCTACATCAAATCCAAGGATTTATGCAAGGTGATACTTCAATCTATAAACCACCCCTGACATATGCTGCCCACACAACTTGCAAGACAAGTTTATTCTATCAAACCCTCCATCGGGTTCACCAAATTCCCACAGAGGGTCCAATTTCCTTGGCATGTTCGTAACTTGGTTGAACTCTTGACTCTTGAGTTTTAAATTCCTTGTTCACCTGAGCCTAACACAGTCTTTGTTAGTTGCTTCTTCATTTCTGCTTTAGCCTCTCTATTGTGCTCCAAATTTTCCAATGATCTCATGGCTTTTCAGATGATTTACGGATTTGTATTTTTGTAAGACCCTACATCAAATCCAAGGATTTATGCAAGGTGATACTTCAATCTATAAACCACCCCTGACATATGCTGCCCACACAACTTGCAAGACAAGTTTATTCTATCAAACCCTCCATCGGGTTCACCAAATTCCCACAGAGGGTCCAATTTCCTTGGCATGTTCGTAACTTGGTTGAACTCTTGACTCTTGAGTTTTAAATTTGTAAGATGAAGTTTGAACTTTGAAGTTGAATGGTGAACCTATGGCAAAATAAGGATTACAGGTTACAAAAACTAAAAAAAAATTACATACATGAGTAACATGACAAAACACATGGAATTTTTGACAATTTAAGTTTTTAACAAACAAAAACCCCATCAAATCAATTCAAAAATATTTGATAACCCATTGAAATATTTGATAAACAATGGATTATCCAGATTCCAAACCCAACCAAAAACATAAAAAAAAACCAAAACAAAGTTACAAAACACAAAATTTTGGTGCCCATGCCGGTTTGCTGGAGAAAATTCCTCTCCTCCTAGCTCTCAATCCATTTTTCTTCTCCAATTAGCTCCCAAACGACCAAGCTTTTCCTCCTAAGTCACTCCAAAACTACGTCGCTGCCGCTGTCTGTACAAATGATTAACAAAAAATCATTTTTTGGTCTTATAATAACGCTTTCTGCCAGCCCAGTGATTATTACCAATCAAATCGCGATTTTTTGGAATTTATCGTGATTTTTTCATAAAAATCGCCGAAAAAAGACAGGTTTAAAAATCGTGCAATTTTATCGTTGGAATGTGGAAATGGCGATTTTCCGATAAAATCGCGATTTTCGCATCACTGGTTAGAAGAAACCCAAAAAGTCGTCCAAACTCTAAAAGAAAATCTAAACAATGCAAGAAACTGTGTGAAGCAGCAAGCTGACCAAAACAGAACCGAGAGAGAATTTGAAGTTGGAGAATGGGTATTTGTTAAACTTTAGCCTTACAGGAAATTGTCCTTAAGACAAAAGGGAAAAAACAAATTGGCACCAAGGTTTTATGGACCATACGAGATCAATAAAAAGATCAGCCAAGTAGAATACAGTTTAAGCCTTCCTGATAAAAGTTGTATTCACAACGTTTTCCATGTATCCTGCCTTAAAAAGGCACTAGACGAACATCAATCAGCACAAACAACACTTCCGACCTTAGATGAAGAAGGAAGGGTCATTCTAGAGCCAAAAGGTATCATCTCCATCAAGGAAAAGAAACTGCGATCACGAATAATCAAAGAATCCCTGATCAAGTGGAAGGATTTATCAGAAGAAGGAGCTTCTTGGGAGACAAAAGCCTTTCGTCAACAACACTCGTCGTTATGTATGCTTTGAGGACAAAGCATATTTTCCAGTGGAAGGCAATGTTATGTAAAAATTAGTTAATCTGTAATCATTAATTAGGCAAGGGTATGATCAAAAGATCATGCCCATTCATCAAGAGGCACCCAAGGCTATATTTAAGCCAGGGACCTCCTGCACTGTAAATCATCATTCAATTCACTAATAAATTATATATATATTTACTCCAGTAAAAATCAGAGTTTCCACTCCAATAACTTTGTGTCACAGCTGAAGCTTTTAATCTATCCTTCAGTTTCCAAGTCCATAATAACATTTTTGATGCATCTTAATGTTCCTTTCTTACTTCTTTATGTCATATTTCTTTTTAAGTTTATATATATATATATATATATATATATATATATATATGGTGAACCTCATCAACCTCATGAAAAAAATTGAATTCAAACCAATTTGCTCATTACTGAACCTGAACTTGAACTTGAACCATGTGAGTCTGTGACTTATGTTGGAACTAAAATGAGGATACTTCTAACTTCTCCCGCAGATATGTCAAAACTTTTACAGTCTACAGTGAATATCTGTTTCATTTCAGTGCTATATCTGAATCTGGATGCCATATTCTTTGAGCACCACTTTTTATCTAGGATGGCCTAGCTTTTTGAATTAGAAAATGGATAAATTTTAGAGTTTTTCTGAAACAGGAAAAGGAGCGTAGATACAAGGAACTTGGAATAAGAGACAAAATTACACTCACAAGTGGGCGTTTCCTTCTTGGCAACAAGTAAGCCGTTATACCTTTCGTAGTACCTTTCTTCAATTATATAGGTTTTGAGTTTTCACATGCAGTTATGCCTGCTGATGTCATTCATATGTAATGCATAAATGAACTGCATAAAATCACGTGGAGTAGAATGACAACTTTTCTTCCTGGAATTTTATTAACAAGTAAGGAACTATATATTGATGTAACTTGATAAAACTAAGACAGTTGTGTTGATTCAGATATGCCCGGACTTTTATCTTCTTCTACTCCATTGGTCTTCATCTTCTTGTTTTTACCAGTCTATATAGAATGTCGGCTCTAAGTTACCACAGGTAAGATCAGCAATTCAGGTCTTTTTCTATTACTTATTTAATCTCTTGATTGCATTATTCTTATAATATTGTTGTTTGATGAACTATAATTGCTTTTTCACTAAAGATGAATATTTGGTACGTTGGTTTTTTCCAGCATTGCTAAAAGTGGAGTTTTGGAATCTGAGAAGAATGCTGTAAAATTTCATAACATGACTATGCCTCATTCCACTTCCGATAAACTATAAACTGACAGCCGGAACCAAATCTGGACTTAAGTCCATTGTTGTCTAGCATCTGTTGACTATCGATTTTCTTGGGACTTGCCTCCTGCCAGCTTCAAGTTCTTTGAGCTGGAGATGTGAAAACCAGCTCTGTACATAATGTTGAATATAATTAGCAGGTAGTAGATCTGAAGTGAAATGTCACTTACAAAATGTATTGGCTTCCAGTGAACTAAGATGAAACAAAGAAGATTCTGGAATTAACTTCAGATTATTTGGAATTCAGTGAATTATGCAGAAATTCATAAATAACGGATTCTTCACTTATTGGATTTACTGTTGCTATGGTGTACCATAATCATATTCATTATTCTTTAGAAATTTCAATTTATAGATTCCTTAAATCTTTACGTCTTGAAGAGATTAACTGCTGCATTTTGTGTAGAATTAAGCAAGCTGGAATTCTAAAATTTGTAACTGGAATTTTAAAATTGGCTCAGTGAAGCTCTTTTGTTTGATACAATTCCATTCATATTTTGGATGATTAGAAAATCTGTTTATGTAGCTTTACATACTATGGTTGAAAAATGATATCCAACCAATGTTGTTTTGTGAACTGTAAGCTACTACTCTGAACTGTCATCATGGAGATAATTCAATCAATTGAAAATTTGAAACAGATATTAACGGTTCATGTATTAAGAACTTGAGCCTTGTGCAAATATTTTACATCTTCATCCTAATATTCCAGTTTCTTAGGTGAAAAGAATGTGATAGCATTCCATGCATTCTGATTGAAAACTTGAGAGAGAGCAGTGGTAATCACTTTGGTTGTTAGCGAATAGAGGATGTATACTAGTCTTTAGAAAGAGATCACAGGTTTTCGATTTTCAAAGATGAGTTCACGAGAATGCTACCTTGCAACAAAATTCCTTTTTCCTTTTGCATTTTTACATACTTCATCCCTTGGGATCTCGATTCTTCAGATTTTTAGGCTTGTTTATGTTGCATTTCCCAGTTTTCTCTGTTTAACATAAGCCTGTCAATACAGCAAGAATGCTTGGAATAATAGCAGCTACAAAACTTGTTGGAAACCTAATCCGCTAAGGGTTAAGGTGTGGGCGCTGAACAGTCAAAGGGAGTCCAAGAGACCTTGGAAGATGAATCCAAGAGTCACACCAATGTATTATAAATGTACATTGTGTGAATAATAAAGCATATCACGATTATCTTTCATATTTGTCCATTAAGTTTATGTTGTTTAACATGGCATCAGAGCAGGCATATACCTGCCCTGTTTAATAATTTGAGCCACAGTTATGTGGCCTTTCTTTACCTTCAGTTTTCAGTCCTCAGAACCGTTCTCTGGCACACCTGCCACATTGTAAACCCTTGGTATTGCTTCCTGCCATTGAAACACTCAATGTGGTCCCTGGATTTTTCATACGGTTAACCTTCTTTCGTTGTCAGCTGGCGCTAGCCTCTCAAACGTCTTATTATTGTATTACCAGTCTGTCATATTCTCATTCAGTATGCGTTATTTGCCACCCTGCATTGGTTAGTCTGTTCGTTGGTGCGTTTTAGTGGTCGCTAGTCTAACATGCGTTTCATATTTTTCTAATGTGTGTTTCATATTTCCTTATCAAGGCTCTCAAATTGCGGTGATGGTTTTTCCTGTCAACGTCTTCTCAAATATCTGCATACCACCATGGAGGTGAAATCCCTGGCTCACCCACTCGCTTGATTAGAAATTTGGAGGAATCCCATCCTTAAAACAACAAAAGCATTAGATATATAGTCCGCTTTCTCTGGACATTTTTTCACTGAGAGGCTTCGGAACCTCGTTATATATCCCAATGAACGCGTGAATGAATTCTTAGCTCGTCCAACCTTGGTACTCTATCTGCAGCCTTGAAACTTGTAACGCCCCTTACCCGCTCTTCCTAACACTCTTCTTGTTTAGCATTACGGTTAGGTAGAAACTGTCTGGGGCTTCCTCAGTGCAATTCGAATAGATGCTCTTCAACATTTTTTCTAAGGCACGTAATTCGGCACACAAGACAACCCCTCAGAGCCATGAACATTGGAGCTGGAGAAAGGTCTTGTCTCATTGCACCACTCCTCCTGCGTTGCCAACATTACGACCCTTGATTACCGCAAGCCGTTGATTGACATTCCTACGTCCGAAGGAGTTATGGTTGTCGATCGTTGTTTTCAGTGAGGTGTGCCAATCCTGAAGAAAGGCAAGAAGCAATAGAAACTGCAGCCAACGATTGTCGAAGTTGCTTGAAAAGACTCAGATCGTCATCATTGATTGGATTTCTTGGCTTCAAATTGAAAGGAACAACTTGCTTCTTTGACGGATTATCGCTCTCATCTTCATTTTCTTCAGAATGGGAATGAACATCTACACAAGGATCAAGAGATTTCCTGGCTTAGTATGAAGTAGAGTCGCGTTGTGTTGGAAAGGAACATAACTATAAAGACGTGAATGAGCATGTAACAAACTTGTAAAGTCCTGGACCTCTCGAAGTGCACCTACGTGCTGTCAAAATAAAGAGAGTTAAGAAGGATTTGTTTGTATTAGTTATGTCTAAGAGATACCATCACAACTATATCAGTGAGCAGTAGAAATTGTATGTCATTATTGCAAGCTTGTCAAAGATCGCGTCCACGTTTTTTGAGGCGCTTTGCTCCAAGTGGATATACGTTGTAATTTTGATGACTGTGCATTGTTTTTGGATGGCATTATGCATTGAACATGAGGCGTTTTACATAAGTTTGTATGTTAGGTTGATATAGTTTTTTATGGTCGTGTGTTGTTTCCTTTCTTATATGTTTTAATATTGCATTGATCGTTGTTTCGAGCTCTAACAAATAGAAACAATGCATAAACCCTAACAAGTGGCATCACTTTGACATTTCTTGGTATCTGATATTCGCCTTCCAACACATGTTTCTCTATCCAGTCGATTCATTATCCATCGTTGGAGGATTCAAGTTTCCAACATTAGCGAAAGAGGACGGGATCACTGGAAGAGAGTAAGGTCTTACAACCTGCAGGTCTTGATTTTCTAGGCTACCTTGTGTCCATTCGTTTTTTACCATAGGGAAACCCTCTACAAATACCCGAGGAATCTTGTAAAGTCTTTCAAGTCTTGTCAAATAATTTTGTGTGGACTAGAAGAATGTCGATGTGGCGTTAATTATGGAGGGCTATATATGTTGGTATCAGAGGAGATATAATTAGTGTTTTGGGCTTTGGGTACAAACTATAAGGGTTCTTTGTTGAAGCTGGTGGAATAAGGCAATTGTTTGAGACAATGGAGAAATGAACATCATGTGAACTGTATTTTGAAAATCATAGTAGATTGCGAGCTTGAACTCTTCCAATGAACTTGTTGTTTGTTGACATAGAGTAGAGGAATTTATTTGACATCCAGACACAAAGGAGAATCATTTTTCAAGGACAATATTTATTGCTTGCAAAGGATTATCAATTGAGTAGATTTCCCTCTTATCATTGGGCACATTTAATTTTGAAGAATATTGCATTGCTAGTTATTTGCCTTTACAAGTACATTTGTGATCATTTGTTGACTTGAGTTGTTTGAATAATGACAAAATTTCATGGATTATTGGAGTTATTGAGAACTCTAATCATTTCCACTGCTGACAACACAATCCAAATCAGTGAAGACACTCTCTCTGATATTCTAGCATGTTTACAAAATGCACAAGACAATATTGATTTTTTGCAGCTTGAGTCACAGCTACAACGAGAAGAACTACAACAGAATAGACATCATTCTGAGTGTATTTTTGTTCAAAACATTGAGAAAGACTCCCATCAGCTACCAAAAAGTGATCAAGTCAGTAAAATTGAGGTTGATCCCCATCATGTGCCCATTTCATAAGCAAATTTGCATGCAAAAGCAAATTCAACTTGCACTTCCCAAGCCAAACATCAAACCTTGGGATGAGCTTGTTAGCAATAAGCAAAGAATAGGGCTTGGATATGAAATGCGTCATTTCATATTTTGGACTATTCCAAGCCCATCAAATTTCAGAGTGTTGGATTTCTTCATGACAGTCTACCTTCCCCTGTTCCAAATTTTTGTCTTCCACATTCACATCAGATTGTGAAATGCCAACATTGTGACCGAGTTGGCCATGTGAAAGATCATTGTTTTGATCTTCACCCATGAAAATATTGTGGTCAACACACTCATTCTTCACACAGATGCTTAAAAAACGAACCTCCTGCAAGAACAAATATTCACCTTGGATGGATCACCTCTTGGCAATGGGCTTCAACAACCAAGAAGATATTTTAGTCATATGTCAAAATTTGTAGAGTATTGAAAAGGCTTGCAATTGAGTTCTCTTCCTCTTCTAACCTTGTATTTGACATGGGGAAAGTGATGGTCATATACAAGTTTCAAAGATGGATCAAGCTAGCCAGAGCCTACAACCATAGGCAACCATACCCAGATTTAGAGTTGTAGCTAGAGACACAAAAGCCCCTAACATGCCTTTGGTTGGTGGCCTTCCTTAAACCACTACAGGTTATAGACCTCCCTTTTTCAGGTTGAAGGTCTCCCTCTTCAAAGCATTAGGAGCACTTCCTCTAGCATAAAACTTCAGTTTTTTGCCAGATTTGGAAGAGTTTCGGGAATCGCACTAAGCGTTCCTTTGGTTGGTGGCCTTCCTTAAACCACCACAGGTTGTAGACCTCCCTTTTCCAGGTTGAAGGTCTCCCTCTTCAAAGAATTAGGGACACTTCCTCTAGCAGAAGATTTCAACTTCTTGCCAGATTTGGAAGAGTTTTAGGAACTGCATTAAGCGTTCTAGTGTTGGTGGTCATTCTTAAACAACTGTCGATTGAGACCTCGAGTTATCCCAACTTATCCCATCATCAGAGAGCACATTCAGCGTATTTCTATTATGCATTATTGTATTTTGTATTGTAGCGCTCTTCTTGGACTTGTATATACCCATTCGGATTAAGTGGGGGGGGGGGAATGTTGGACACTTAATCCACTAAGGGCTAAGGTGTGGGAGCCAAACAGTCAAAGGGAGTCCAAGAGACCTTAGAAGATGAATCCAAGAGACACAAATGCATTATAAATGTATATCATGTGAATAATAAAACATCTCATGATTATCTTTCATATATGTCCATTAGGTTTATGTTTAAGAAAACTGAAATTTTACAAGTTATGAGTTGAGGATTAACAAAAGGAAAACATATGCCCCTATACTGGAAAATGGAAATTATGAGTATTATGGTACATATTATGTGTGCATATAAGAAATTATGTTTTTTTTTTTTTAAATGTGCACAAGCTTTTGGAACATCAATATTTGCAGGAAACGACAGGGTGGAAGCAACATTCATATATATTAAAAGAATATTTAAAATATAAGAAATAGATGAAATTTTTAAAATTGAAATAAAACATGATTAATTTGAGAATTAGAAACCATTTTAGCCTCTTAAGCCTCCAGTGGCAGTGATTTGTTCAATCATTGTAAATTTACTTGCCCTCCTAGGTCTGTGTTCTGATATACATAGATTGGGGTTGTGTGACATTAAATCATCCTTTTATTAACTATGGTATGTCTGTAAATCTGAATTACAATTTCATCTCACTTGTAATGTCCCTTTTCCAACAGTGACTAAAAAGGGGTCAACTTAGTAGTCTATCTTGATTCTCATAGGCTACAATCTGAAAAAGGAGATCAATTAATTATTTAATGTCACCGAGGGGGAAATGCAACATTTTTAAAGTGATGTTAGATAATTAAATTAAAAAGGTGATAAAGTCAAGTGACCCATGGCATTCGAGTGAAGAAAAACAATTAAAAAGAAGATAAGAGTTCATTCTAGGATATGATTGGAATTTTTAAGAATTTAATTCAAAAAACTCTTGTGGCTTGTTGTGTAAGGGGAAACCCTAGTGAAAAATCAATTTTAGCGGTGACACTAATCCACCCTAACTAGTTAAGATTGGTTTCGGTGGTGAGACTTATCCACCCTAGCTGATCCAAGGGACTGATCCAGATTTAAGACGAGAACAAAATGAAATACAGACTAAAAATCAACACGCAGATATAAATGAAATTGCAATTCAATCAATAGATAGAAACATTGAAATTGTTTACATGCAAAATGAAGGAAACTAGCTCAAATGGTGGTAGCTTATCTTTGAGAAGAGATGTGATGGCTATGTGCATTCCTGAATTGTGTTAAAATGAGGTTGAAAGGTCTTTTTATCATGAAGAGATAATGAGAAACCCTAAACATCCAAAACCCCAACCCTAAGAGATAAAGTTCCAGAGGCTTATGAGTCTCGATGTGGTAAGTTGGAATGTCAACTTCTCAGGGTAGTAGCTTTGGCATAGAATTTTTGTTGGATGTGCACGATAACTCGTTAGAAAATTCTATCCAACGATTACTTTCGACTGCAAATATGAATCTTTGACTCTTGCTTGCTTGTATCCCCAAAAAATGTTGTTTAGGGCTTCAAAGAAATGTTGAAAGTTTAGGACCTAAAAACCACCCAAAAAAATTAAAAAATTGCCAAAATAGGAAATCATGTTGAAAAATAGGAAATTATGTTGTGATCCAAGTGGAATAGGCGGGTGGCCACCAATATCCACTTGGATTAGTGCTCCCCCTTTAGGAAGTGATGGTCCACATTCCATTGAGTGACTCCATAAAATGGGGAAACTTTTTGTTAAACTTAGTCCCTGCTTAGCCATTTTCCTTGGTGCGGGAGTTGGTCTACTTTGACACCCTGATACAACTAGATCTTATGTTAGTGAGTGTTCATAATTTGCATGTCCATGATCTGATTAGTTGTGTCATGTTCAATGCAATCTGAGTTGAGCTATGTCGGTGTTAATTGTTCTATAATTTTTTATGTTTCTAACAATGGTGGAAAATAGGGCCAACCATTGTCTACATTAGACACTGTGTATAGGGCAAGGAATGGGGGGATACTTAGCTTAAAATAATTGTCACCCATCACCTTGGTTATGGTGTAAGGTCCATAGTGGAGTGGTTGAAGCTTTTGATGGGCCTTCGCAAGGTGTTCCTTCTACAAATGTAACCAAACCTTATCTCCCACTTAAAACTTTTGTGGCAACTAGTGATAATCATGATGTTATTTGTACTTAACATTGGCTCTATGCAATATATCTTGGACCTACTAGCGGATGTGTTGAATTCGTTCAATAAACTTGGTAACTTTGTTGGTTTTAGATTAAACATGTGTAGATTCTACTTGGATAGTTGCAAGGGGCAACACAAGATCAGTATGACATAATGGTTTAAATTTTAGGCCCACTTGAAGGGGGTTGTGGCTACTTGAGCTATGAAGAGCTTTGTTATAATAATGTTGGACATATGGAAGACTCTCATCTCATGTTCATGGATGCTTGGACTTGTACATCCGCAATATCTGCGCGATCATCTTGTTGACGACTTATGTTTGGCCATCAATCTGGGGGTGGAAGGCTTAGTGCCCTGTAGTGACCAAAGGCTTAACCAAAACACACTTAGGAATTTTCTATTCTAATCTGATATGATGGTTTATGGGATTCCAAAATGTACCCACATGTTCGAAGAAGAGCTTGGCAGTGGCTTCTACTGTGAAACTCTTCTTAGAAGCAGCCAAAAATGTCATCCTAGAAAATTTGTCAAGAACCAAAAATAGATAGTCATTATCGTACTTGGTAGAAGGAAGACCAAATATATAGTCCATTGAGATGGATTGCCAAGGTCAATTATTTTAGAAAATCGGAAAGGAAAAAATATTTTCTTATGATGATAATTACTTGTGATATTATTATATTCTTATTAACTTCTTTATGTTATTTCTTTATCTTCTTCTCATTAAGAAATTATCAAAGCAAAAACATTAAAATCAGGGACACCAAAAGTAGGCAATTAGCCAGGGCTAAAACCCTTCTATAGGGGAAAACCTAGTCAAAACTCTTCGTTCATCAGATTCAAAATGAAATAGACGAAAAGACCTTCCTCCTCCACCAAGTCAGTCTTCCAAGATGATTTAGTAGTCTCTTCTTATCCAACAACTTCAACCCATCAACAACCCAGAAATTCGACTTCCTAGCTATAGAATTCGGCCAAGTAACAGAACTACAATTTCAACCCTTCAACAACTTCAATTCCTTCGCACGTGTGAGATAAGATATAAAATTTTTACTTTCTTAGATAGATAATGTCCTCCTTTGCTAGCCTTTTCCTTCTTCCTTCTTGAATTTCACACTTTTACAGGCCCCAAAAGATTTAGATTGAACTTGATGAGTGAGTGTGTCAAATGAGGTTGAGTTGTTGCCTTTATATAGTTGTTTTTGCCCCTTAATTTACGCTGAGTTGTTTAGTTTGAGGTAGACTTGGTGGAGGCCTAATTGACCTAATCTACATTATAATAAGTTTATTTATTTACAAATAGAGCCCAAGAAGGGTCATTTACATTATGACATGGAAAATGATACTTGACATAAACCCTAGAAGCCTTCAATGGAGGCTTTGTCCTAGAAACAATTGACCTAAGCATGAAACACATGCTTTAATAAGTCAATTTCTTTAATAATAAAATTACATCATGACTCAAATACAATTATGAAGATTGACACTAGTTACATTTTCCAACAAATTAGGAGTAAGAAGAGGGGTGTATAGGCCTTGCTTCATGATGGTTGATTTGGCAATATCACAGGCAATGTAGAATATGATATACTTGCCAACATCTTGTCGGAGTTTTGGCCAGTAAAAATACTTCTGCAGTACTACGATTGTCTTCTCCACACCAAAGTGCCATGTGACCCAGCTGTAATGCACCTCCCAAATCAGCTTAGCACGCTTGGATGAAGGAACACAAAGGTGCCCCAGGTAGCACAATAGTCAATCCTGAAGATGGAAGTCTAGAACTAACTTTCCAGTCATCAACATCTTGTAGGCCACAACAAATTTTGAGTCATTGTCATATAGTTATGGCCATTTAGAGGTCTCACACCCACAAGAGTTGAAAATTGTGTTCAGTGCCACAATCAAGGATTAGCTGAGGTAGTTTGCGACGTAATTGTTGATACCCTTGTATTTAATGTTCAAATGGAATTGTTGTTGATATTTGGACCGCTTTTGATGGTGATCGTTTTGCAACTCCCCTTGTGTTGCATGAGGTTGGTGATCCATGTGGATAATCATCTCCTTTTCAAAAAGATATTGTTTCCATTGCCAGCGAGCCTGCATGATGGAATACATTTCCTTGTCATAGGTGGGGTATCTTCATAGATTATCAAAGAGTGTCTCAATGTGATAAGCCATTGGATGCCCTTGTTGAGTGAGGACTACACCAATAGCACAGTCGAAGGTATTTGTCTCAATCTCAAATGGTTGTTGCAAGCTCGGCAAGGTGAGCATTGGGGTAGAGCAAAGGCAATGTTTCAGTTCAATGAATGCCTTTTGTTGTGAGTCGGACCCATTTTTTTTTTTTGCTCTGCCCTTGGTAACTTGACTTAAGGGCCAAGTGATATGAGAGAACCCAACATGAAACTTCGATAGAATTTAGCAAGGCCCAAGAAGTTGTGAAGCTCTGTTAGATTTGTTAAGGTTAATGAATCTTGAATGACTTGGATCTTAGCCAGATCCACATGCACACCTTGCTCATTAATTATGTAACCCATATATTGGACCTAGTCCATACCAAAGGAGAATTTCTTCATATTAGCACATAGTTTGTGTTGTCGCAAAGTGTGAGGGACATGTCGAATATGTTGCAAATGCTCTGCGTAACTCTTGCTGAAGAGTGAAGATATCATACTGATATACAACCACAAACGAATTGTCAAAAGGTCACAAGATTTCATCCATTGGCCTCATAAAAATTGCGGAGGCATTCGTCAAATTGAAGTGCATGACCAACCACTCAAAAAGACCTTCATTGGACTTGAAGTTAGTCTTCCATACATCAATGGGTTCTATTGGAACTTGGTGATAGCCGGAATTCAAATCAACCTTGTTGAAGTACTTGGCCCCCTTGAGTTGGTCGACAAGGTCAACAATATGTGGAATTTGGTATTTGTTCTTGGTTTTGATTTTGTTCAGAGCCCAATAATCAATGCAGAGTTCCCAAGTCCCATCCTTCTTCTGTATGAGTATAATTGGGCTCCCATAGGGTGAGGAACTTGGTTGAATGTGCCCCTTTTGTAACAACTCTTGGATCTGTCTCTTGATTTCCTCATTTTCTATAAGAAAGCAACAATAGATTGGCCCATTAGGTAGAGGTGCATCAGGGGAGAGATTGATCGAATGCATGACCTGAAAGTGCAAAGGTACCCTCATGGGTGAGGAGAAGATGTCCCTGTACTCTTCCATGACCTCATCCACTTTCTTTTGTTGCGCAGAGGAACTCTTTCTACAGGCCATGGACGTGGCCACGATCTTTCCCTTACTTTGAGAGCAAATCAAGAATAACAAATTTCTTAATCTGGAGATGATCTCACTACATTACTTAGCAGAGATCAAAGAAATGGAAACAAGCAGGGCTACCTTTGGTATCTTGTATATTTGTTTTTTGTTTTTGTTTTTCATCTACACAAAGTAATGTTTTGAAAAGAACAATGACTTATTTTTGCAGCGAAACAGAGATTAAACAAGCTTGAATTCATTGTTTTTGAAGAGTATCAGGAAGGAGGTAAGCTCTACTACTACAATGTATAACTGAATCAAGAAGATCTGTATGCATGAATGATTTT